>MU226051.1:2738233-2750711 GCA_018584345.1 Thuja plicata | reverse complement strand
AAATACTTACAACTTGTCAAAAATGTGGGAATGGGAGTTCTTCATGTCTTCCATCATTTTCTCCCATTTCTCATGAAGATTTTCCAAAGCCATGTGCTCCAATGTAATCCTTGCATGCATATCATAGATGTTGTCGGTGACAGACATCTTCAGGGTGGCAATCAGTTGTCTTGCCGTGGTCATATGTTGTTGCAATAGTGTGAGATTGGGTAGCAGTAGAGCCTATAGCTTGGTTACCTCATCTATGAACTATGATTATGTCTCTTTATTTTAATTCTCAACTTATTTTCTTCCATTACCTTTTCATAATGCAACTTGATTGCATTGTCAGTGGTTGAGAGACCTTGTGCACTACCAGTAAGATCTGCATCTATTTTTACAATATTTTCACTATATTCCTTAGTGAAGTGCTCAAATGTGCTTAACTTTTGAATTAAGGTTATAGCTTCTGAAATGATTGGTTCCAATTCATTTACTAGTGCAGATAGATTTACCTTATTCTCAGCCACTTCTTGGCTGATTTTCTCTGTCAATTTGTATTGGTACTTTTGTTCTGCATGTTCTTCTATGGCCTTCTCTGCATCCACATTCTGTGATGCAATGGCTTAAGTAAGAACGTCTAGTTGATCAATGATAGAAGAATTTTGATCAATGTCTGTATTAGGTACAATCTTCTAAATTATCTCCTTGGTTGTCTCTAGTACCTGTGTATCCTTTGTCTCCTTCTTAAGCTTATCTTGGATAGATTTTCTTTTACAAAGTTCTACATACTTTGTAAGTGACTCTAGATCCAATGTCCTCATATCACAGTCTGGTATTTCAATTATCTCTTCCAGTGAACTGGATTATTATTATTATTATTATTATTCTTAGAAAGTGTTGTGGAGACACCTGTATGCAGTACCATAGCAAGTTCCTTTTCTTGGTTTGATGTGTGTGATGAAGGCTTTGGAGGTGTTATGAATTTTTTTTGTTGCTCGGTGTCTACCTATTGGTTTGGTGTGGACGTCTCTGCATAACCCTTTTCTTTATCTGCAACTTCTCCTTTGGTATCCTTAGGAGTGGAATCACCTTGCTTGTCTTCTTCACCTTTATATTTCTATTCTCCGTCTTTGTCTTTCTGTTCTTCATTTTTTACATTCTACTCATTAGTTGTGTTGTTCTATTCCTCTTCACCCTTATCATCGAGTATGCTTGCATCATTCTCGGGTGACTTCTCCTTTTTTGAGATGGTATTTATATCCCGTATCAATAATTTTATTTAGCCTGGTATATTCACTTGTGCAAAATCCGTTGTTGTATCTTTTTCCTTGGATTACTCTGAGGTAAATGTAACATCTTCATCTGCCTTTACCTCATCTGCAAGATCATCTCCTATGATATTTGTATCTATGATTGTATCATCTACAATATCCCCTAATGACTGTAGAATATGAGGAATATCATCCATTGCCTTGCTTGCTTCTGTATTTAATTCAGTTTGAGTGACATCCTCATCATCATTTATCAGAATATGCTCTGGGCTCGGTATAGCCTCTTTTTCTTCATTATGAGGCTTGGTGGTGAGTTTTAATGCTCTCTTGGGGCTTGTGTCCTTTTCAGGTACATCGAGTGATTTTCTCCAAGTATCCTCACTTTCTTTGTCAAGCTCAATAAATTTTCCCTGTAGGACTTTGTAATCTCTCAATTTTGCTAAGAACCTTTTTGAATGTACCTTCATCATTTCATCAATTTCTTCCATTTTGGACTTGGTTGACATAATAGAAACTAGGGTTCTTTCCCTTATCTATTTTTCAAAATTCAATGTGAATATCCACCTTGCCAATAGTTTGTCAAGAAGTTCTTGTGGCATTTTACCTTCAAACTGTAATGGTATATATTTAAATATATACATTGTTGTGATGATTGCTTCCTCTATCTTGTTCTGATCCTTGGGATTCAGAGTTAGCCATTTTCTAATCTTAGGGTCAGTTATTGAACTTTCCTTGATGATTGATGCACATAACTCATCAATTGTAGTAGGAAATTTGTTCTTAACAAGTTGTTCTTCTTGTTCTATTTCTTCTATATCTTCCTTACTTCTGATGAATTTTCTTCTTTTCATTGGTGCTTGTTTCCCGGTTTGAGGTTTCCTCTTGTAAGTCCCCACTTTTCCTTTCAAGACTGGTGATGAAGTTGCATCTTTTGTTGTCTGAATTATAGTCCTTGATGCAACAGTAGTCCTTGGTTTCTTTTTAGGTGGTGGTGGTGCATCAGACTCTGTAGATTCAGAGTCACTCAATTTTTCTTCTTCACCGATGGGTGACTATCCCTTAGTGTAATCCTTTTGTTCTGACTCTTCATCATCTACTGACAACTTCTTCTTAAGTGTCTTAACCATTTTGTCTTTCTTTCTGTCAATTTTCTTCACAACTAAGCCTATTTTTATTCTTTCCTTGGCTTCCTCATAGGTTCCAAACCTTGGTTGTGATTTGTCTAATTGTTCATTTAACAATGCTTCAATGGCATTGGTGGCTTGATCTATGTTGATCTCATAGTCAAGTGGTGCTAACCATGTTGTCCTCAGTACAACTGGTTTGATCAAGGTGTTATCGGTGTCCACCATAAAACAAATATCAGTATTATCTTTTTCCACCAGTTGTTCTGGCATCCTCATTCTTTTCTACATTCTATCCTTGAATCCAGTGAAGTATTCATCCATAACTGATGTAAAGTTGTCACCTAATGACTTGATGAATTCACTGATTTGAATTGTCACTAGTCAGGTAGTATCCTAGTTGACATTACCGATAGATGGAAAGAAGTCTTGAAAGTAGAAATACATGCACATTAGAAGTGATCCAAACTTGCATGAATTGGACTTTACAGACTTGATTGTCCTCAAGTTCTCATCTAACTGCTTCAGTAGAAGCTCAGATAGATCTTATTATAGACCCTTCTTTATAATATTGTTGATAGTGTCAACTTCTCCACATTCTATGATGTTCATCCTATTGTCTTGGAATATCTTGTATCCCAGCACACATGCACCAAATTTCATTTTGGGATCTTTGATGGAGTTTACCTTAAATCCTTTGCCATCCCATTTTGCACCTGTATTCTTTTCTATGTCAGGGTGAGGAGGATGTTTGATTGATTTTGCCTTGTCAATTATAGGATAACCAGTCACCACGTGTATCACATCCCTAGTGATTAGTTTTGGCTCATCGAGCCACATATTTCATTCATGCACTCTTCTGAGCACTATCCGAATCCACTCTATTTTAAAATCCTTCAAAAACATTAGGGCATTTGTCAGCCCTTTGACCTCAATGTGTTTATGCTCATCCTTGATGTTTCCATCTATGCAAAGCTTCTTGTAAGCTTTCTCAACCTTAAGATCTCCTATCTCGGCAATCTTACAATGTATGTATGATTGGACATCCTCAATCAGTAAAACCCTAGGTAGTATTCCCAAAAATTCTCTAGCGTTGTCGGGCTGCGAAGCAACCTCTAGATAGATTTTGCACTTAGGTTCTTCACAAGTGGAGTTCTTGATCAGATTAAACTTCTTATCCTTAGTGTTCTTGATCTTGGTTACACGGGATGTGGTTATCATGATTTCTCTAATTTAGGGCTTTTCTCATAAAACAAACTATGAGCTCAGTGATTCAAGTTACTCACTTGTTCTACTATAGTTGTTTGAAGATCATAATTTGAATACCATGAATCATCTTGGAATGCTCTGCAATCTGGTCGCTCTGCTTCACTCTTCTCTACTCTTCGCTCTGTTTCACTCTTAATCACTTTGTGAGAAAATGAGTTATTTCATCGCCTTCTTATAGATGATGCTCTAAGTGGCACAATAAATTCTCTACCCACTTCTCAGTGTTCGGAGATGGAGTTTCTCAGGTGTCACACAAACTTTTGGCTTGGGGTAGTTAACAACTCACTTGACCTTTCACAGGTTTACTGATGGTGCTCGATAAGTGGCGAATACTTCAATGTCTTTTACATGATTATCAAAGAGTCTCGATTTACATTGTTTAACTTGGCTCTCTCATGTACACCGACGATTCTCAATATTTATTGACCGACGAGATTTCATTCACAGATTTATAACAAGTAATACCATAGTGCATCTTTAATCATGCTAGTTTGGAAATTTAACTATGTATAATGGAACTAATGTAAGGTATAACTTAGTATAGTGCAGTTCCATACTTACTTGTTCAACTTAGGTGGGGGTGGTGATATCACCAGATCCATTGGATAAGGTGTCACTAATTGCATTGCTTGGTCCAGCATCATCAGTGTTTGTAGCTTTCCTCCACATTTTATTTCTCATCTTCCTGATGTCTTCAACAGTATTTCCATTGGAAAAAGTGCTTGTCTATGTCACTCGATCTCTACAGTCCTTGCTTAGATGACCAAATTTATGAGAGTGTAAGGATTCCATTCTGGGGTTAGTCCAACTTCTAGACTTTCTCATCCATTTTCTCATGTAGTTTGCAGCTATGTGTCCATATCTACCACATGTTGTGTAATTTGTCCATGTATTATAATCCCAAACATATGAGTTGCCGACTCTTCTCGGTTGATAAGCATTTTCTTGTTCTTTAGGCTTCCATGCTTTCCTTTTCTTCTTCCTGCATTCAAGATATGTGTGCCCATGCATTTTGTAAGTAGGACAATATTTTTCCTTGTAGGTTTCCTTCTCTGGTTGTTTCACCTCAGATTTACATTCATATGCTTTATGTCTTTTCTTGTTACATTTATAACAATTTCCTATGAATGAAGATGTGGATTTAGGAATACCTTTAGTTTTGCTTCTGCAAATGTGTGATGTGTGGCCTATTTTTCCATAGTGATTGCATGACTACTTTCTTGGTCTTGGATTTGTGTAGACATCTTTTAGATTAGCTCGGTATGGTGATTCTCCATTCTCGGTATACCCTAATCTGGTATTGTTGTTGACTCTTCCTTGTCCATCTAGAAAATCATCCATCTTTTTTGTGCTTTCTTCAGCTTTCTTGATCATGTCATTTTTTTTTGTTGAATTCTTACTTCATTTTTCAGTCTTTCATTGTCTTCTCTTAGCTCACCAATAGCTTCTAATTTTCCATTGAGTTCTATGTTCATTCGGTTTGCCTCCTGACTCATAAGAATAATCTAATTGGTGATCTCATGATGATGTTTAGTAAGTCTTTGTATTTCTGACTCTTTCTCTTGTAGCTTTTCAGTGATCTTCCTCCTGTCATCAATAGCTAACATTCTTTCTTGCTCAGATTGTCTAGAATTATTCATAACCTCAATCATTCTTACAATCTATGTCTCTTGACCGATTTGCAGTGATTTCACTTGTCCATCCAGATGTTGATTGATTTCATTTAGACTTGTAATGCTTCCTTCAGACGTGTCTGATGTATTGCAAGATGTTGATCCTGATGACTCAAATAAATCAAGTATATCTTATTCATGATAGTCTGTTTCATTACAGTGAGATGCCATAACCTTTCTTTCATCCAATAACTATCTCATCTTGATTCTAGCTTCTTTGTATTTTTCATAAAAGATTTGTATCTTTAACTTTTGATTTTCAATACTCTTGTTTAGCTTATACCTTTCCATTGTATGATCTTTTCTCTTAAATATTTAAACTTTTCCAAATAAGAGTTCTAGATCTAATACCAATTGTTGAAAATAATGGAAAGGTGTGTACTAAGAGGGGAGGGGTGAATCAGTACCCTTAAAATTTTTAGTCAATTAACCTTTATCCTTTAGTAATAAATTCCTTGCATTACCGACCATATATGTTATTTGTATCTTATGCATGTTATATCAATTCATAAACTTAATTTTCATGTAAACATTCATAGAAACATTCAAAAAATGTAATGACACATGACACAAGATTTGGTAAGGCATAAAACCCCTATTAAAAGGTAAAAACTGTGGCGGGGATGAAACCCACAAAACTTCACTATCTGCAGAATAGAAGGGGTTGGTTAAGGCTTACAAGTTTGATCACTTCTGATGATCTTACTTTGTTAGGAGTAACATGTTTAGACTAGTTAAGGTCTACTCTGTTAAGATCTTTAGCAACACTGTTTAGTGTGCACTTAGTTAAGAGATTTACAAAGGATTGTTAAATCCACCTTTACAAAGGATTTCTTCTATTTTCTACACTTGTTAGAATGTAGTCGAAAATACTTATTGACCTGAGTATATGTGTAACACCCCAAAATTGGCATCTTGCAACCGTAACCAATTTTGTTGCATTTGTCATTCTTCTAAATCATCAAAGTCCTATTGTACTAGGCAATTCTGAGTTTTCACTGACTCTACTTGACCTAAGTTTCAAATGTAGAAAATCCTAAATCTGCATTAATCATACATTGTATTAAATTCCTAAATATCTATTGGCTAAACAAACCCTGTGATTGAATTAATTTAATTATGAAGTCCTAGCACTTTAATTAAATTAAATTCACCCCTTTTAGCTAAAACACATAAAAAGGAATTAAATAATATTTAATTATTAAATAAATATCCTCATTTCAATAATTGAATTTAAATATTCAGATAATTGAGAAAAACATATTTATGAGGTCATACTTTATTTATTTAATTAAATATTCTCTCAAAAATCTTCTCTTCAGTTCAGAAATAGAAGTTTTGAAATAATTGTGCTTTAAAGAGAAAGAAAATAGTTAAAATCATAAATAAAACAGTTAAAATCGAAAAGAAAATAGTTAAAGCAAAGGGAAAACAATTGATTATTTTCTTTTGAAGAAAGGTTTCTAAATTGAACTGGCTTTTCTATCTGTTTTATTTCAAAAAAAAAAGTTTCTATTCTGAACAACCTCTGAGTCTATAAAAGAACTCTCATTTCTCATTCAAACCCCTTCTTGAATTTCTAGTCATATGCATTGTTAGAATACTGAATTGTTGCTACATTCTTTGTTCATAATCTCATATAGAATAATCTCATTTTGCAATAGATTAATTTCAATTTCTAGAATAATCTCATTGAAATCATGGCATAGTTTAATCTCATTTCTAGTTTAAATGGATCATTTAGATTAATCTTACATGTTTCATTTCTAGATTAATCATTGCATTGCATTCATGGAAGCATAAATCCTTCATTCTAGATTGGTCTATGGTTGTGAGACTCTCATCCTGAGAGCTATTTTGAAACCAAGTCTAGATAGAAGGCAACAGGTCGAATCATACAGACAGACAAGATGAACAATCTCATATTCATTCTTGTGTGTATCTGATGAATAAGGACTATGTTGAAGTGTATGGTTGATTAACAAGGCCAAATCTACCACATACATTTCTGGCGCCCACCGTGGGGCAGAACATATATTTCTGTCATCACATTTGAATTAGTTTTGAAAATCTTGGGATCATGTTTGTACTCTGATTTTGCAGGTAAATCAACGCATTTCATCTTTGTTTTAGCATGGAGCAAGTTTGAAAATTCCTTCTATCTTCTTTTTATTATTCTCTCAACGCCTTTTAAGATCTCCTTTTGAACCAAATCTGACTGCACCATTGCATCCAGAACATCGTTTCGGTTGAAAATGACTGTAAACATGCCTATACTTGTCAAAAGTTGAATCTGTGGCAAAAAGATTTTGCCCAAGGAGGTCTTACAACTCATTGCACAGAAATTGAGGTAGCTTTCAGATTTTTCTACACGCAGCCCGAGGCAGATTTTTGAAAAAAAAATTGAAAATAAAAATCTTTTTTTCACTATGTTAAATTTGACGGCCGCCAAAAAGTCATTTCCCATGACCTTCTGTGACAGCCACGAAACCGTCAAATTTAAACTCGTGGGTTGATGACGTCAGTAGGGTTTGAAAAATCTTTAGCCTTCACCATTGAGCTTTTTGAATTTGCAGTGTAACTTAAAACGATCATATCTTGCTCATTTTAGGTCCAAATTGAGTGCAATTTTTTTTATTTTGGGTAGAATTGTCTGAATATTTATGGGTCTTTCTTAGTTTCTAGATTTTGGTCACAGATTTATCAGAAATTTCAGGTTTTCATCACTATACCTATTTAATCTTCTATTTTGCAACTTCCAAAGCCTCGTACGGGCTCATATGGAAACATTTTTGAGTGAAATTTTTTTGAAAGTGCGTGATTTTTTGTCTACTTTCTGAATATGTGATTTGTTTTCTGATATTCTAATTTTTTATAATGTGGACTAATCTTTGACTTTGATTTTTATATGATTATCTTTTGCGTACAGCCTAAAAGTGGTTTGCAGAATGTTATCCAAGAAGACTAAAACACAAACTACTCACGAATTGGTTTTGCAGGTTGCCTTTGATCGATAGAACGCAAACATTGTGCTTGCATCTTGTTTTTGATTTCTTAAAATAGGAACCCACATGCAAGACTTCTTAAAATGAACATTCGTTTGATATTTTGGGGATGACAGTAATGTCAGGAAACTATGCTCTTGCCCTTTTGGGATAATCAAAAATCCAAAAATAGTATTGTCATTTTCTTATTCTGCTTGAAATGTCTTCTAGCTTTGTAAACCCAAGGAATTGCATGGATGTATCCTCTCCCCTCGCCTTCATAGAACTTGGGTGTAAGAGAAATCCATACAGATCCTTTAGTGTGGCTACCTCCCAAGTGCTTTAGTAGAGCCAGTGAGAGTGGATTGCCCAACCGGTAACAGGCTAAAGCCAAGCCCTTCCGAACCGGTATATAAAAAATGTCATTGTGATTAATCTCATAATGGACAGGTGTGAATTCATTGTGGCAACCAAAATCTCCTTCAGTACCCTAGTGGTGCGTTAAATTCCCTACATTGTTAAGGTGAAAGCCTTGCTTTCAAAGGATTCGGAGAGCCCCCTTTATTGGGAAAATGACTTGATCACAACCACCTGAACAGATGTCCTTACTACAAACTATTGTTATAGTATCCAAAAACCCTCTATCTATTGGCGCGGAAGGTCAGAGACCGACTAAGATGCCCAACATTTTTATGGCTCTTAGTAGAGACAACAGCCCTTTAGGAAGCAATTCCTTTGGGGTTCGAAGCTTGGTGTGCCTGAGAAGTGAGTGCACATGTAAGGAGGAGCCCGTGCCTCCAAGCTTCTAAGTTGTCCATTATGAGTAAGTGTAGCTAAAATTCGGTTCAAGTGGGGATTCAACAGATACTGCCCTGGCTATCCTAGGATTGTGATGTGTCTATTCTAGTACTACAAACAATCTCCATGATGTGTTTTGCATGAGTGTTTACTGAAACAACAACAACAACAACAATCAAATGATCTGGAAAATTGTAAAATTTGGATATTATCCTATCTTGTCTTGTCTGAAACTTTAATGATCTATCAAAACTCTGCCAAAACTCTGTCAAAACTCTGCCGAAACTCTGTTAAAACTTTGTTGAAACTCTGTCAAATTTGTTTCAAAAACTTGTCAAAACTTGGTCTTTCATCGATCTATCCTACTACATTTAGTCTGTTCTAAAATTTTCATTGTCATAACACTTCTGCTAGTTCACATGCAACTGCAATCTGTTGTTAGTCCAACCTATCGCTATCTTGAAATATGATGTTGTTACACTTGTCCAATTGACAAGGTCCTTTGTTAAATCTTATCATCTTTGTTTGTGTTGTCCTTGTTTTGAGTTGTGAGACCAGGTTCGTCAACCTTGACTCAAGATCAGAGTCTTTTTCTATCTCCTTCTCAGTTGGATGTTTATCTCTTGGTCTCTTTGGTCTTGGAATTGGATAACACTTTAGGTATCATCATAGTGTTGGTCAAGTGAATCAACTTATTTATGCCTGTGTGAACTAGAAGTCATTTTAAGGAACTCTAGAAATCTATCACCTTGCTGTCCAATTTTGTATTATGTTGTGAAGGTTCTGTCTGAATCTTCACAAATCCATGCTTTCATCAACATCATCACTAGTCTGTCTTTGACTGCAATTTGTTGACAATCTAACTTGTTGTTGTTTCAAAATTTGACTTTGTTGTGCTAGTCCAAGTGACCCACTATCTATTTCAACCTTATCATCTATGTCTGCATTGTCCTTATCCTGAGTTGTGAAAGCAGGTTTGTCAACCTTGACTCAAGATTAGAGTCGTTGCTATCTCTGTCTCAGTTGGACATTATCTCCTTTTTCCTTTGGTCTTGGACTTAATCAACACTTTAGATATCACTTTAGCACCTATCATTCAATCAATTGATTCATCATACCCTCTTCAATCTTGTAAGCAATCGCGCATTCAGACAATCTTACAATGTCTAAAAGCAAAGAAGAGATTCTTAGGGCAACTTTATTAAAACAACTTCAAACTTTGGAATCTAAAATCCAAGGGTTAAAGGGGAAAAATAATACTTCATCTGACGAATCCTCATTAAGATCAACCTATCCTTTGTTATTCGATCATGATTCTTATATCTCCACACTTCCTTCCAACATGGATAAATCTTGGTATGGCAATCCCATCTTTGATCAAGAACAGTTTTATGACAATCCCAACTTTGATCAAGAGAATGCAGAGGAAGCTATGAAAACATCAGATGAAATCATTTTCTATCTGCAAAAGAAGGATATTGCAAGTCAAGAAGCATCTATTTATTCTTTAGAGAGAATCTTTACTCCTTTGGGATAATCTTATCAATCAGCATTGCAGGAACTTCTTGAGCATAATCTCATCACATTGCCTCCAGCCACATCATGTGGATTCCGATTCTTGAGTCCCTATTGTGCATATCATCAAAGTAATAAGCATAAAACTTCATCTTGCATGGAGTTGAAACATAAAATCCAAGATCTTCTTGATGATGGCATAATTAAACCGAACAATTCTAATGATTTATCTAAAGAAGAACAAGATACTAATATCAAGCGTGATCAATATTAGGAATCCATGTCTAGCAACAGTTCCCATATCACATCTACTTCCTCCACCATTCCTCCATCTCCTAAAGCTTCCCCATCTCTATCAATAATTGAGCCTAATGACGACTATGTTTACTCTAAAGGACTACCTCTAAAAGAGATCCAAGCTAATCAACATACATCTGCAAGTCTCTCTCAAGCTTCTTAGATCATAGACCCAATGCATCCATGTGCTTCAACGCTTGTCATGCCTATTCCAAATGATTGTCCATCAGCGTGTCAAGAATCCCATATGTAGATAAAAAATCCTACCTTGTCCTTAGAAGTGGCTCCATGTCAAGAGGGCAATCCAAAGTGTGAAGAAACAAATATCAGTGATGATCAAGTTCAAGACACAGTCCATCCTTATCCAATGGTTGACCAAAGTCACACATCTCAAGAGTCTCATGATGATCCTTTCATCCCATTCCATTTCTCCCCAGAAGAAACTCTTACATCTCCTATATGTTATCCATCTCCCAAGTAAGATCAAGATATCCTTTCTGGCATCTCTAATAGGCCTATTGAAAATCAAGAGAAAGGTACCCTTTGCACACCATCTAAAGATCCTTGTCAAGATCAGAGAATCCCATCATCTCCTTGTCATGCTCCTCCATATCCACCTCAAGAAAACATTGTTCCTCCAAATCCCTTGCAGAAAAATAAATCCTCTGAAGCTTCAGCTGCTCCTATCAAAGCTACTCATGCACCTATTGATATAAAGGTGAATTCAAAAGAGAAGAGCCTTTTTCATGCAGCTCACTCTAAAGATGTTGGTATCCCCTCCACACTTTATATCCCTCCATTCAAACATAAGCATCAATCTTCTCCATCTTCCAAATCCATCCTTGGTCCCTGCATCCCAAAGCTGAGACCGTCAAACCTTCCATCTATATTGGGTCCTTATGTCCCTCCATCTACCATGCCTATCAATACTAGCTTTTCATCCACTTCCACTATCCCCTATCAATATCAACAAAGACATACATCCTTGAAATATCCCTATCAACTCACCCATATAAACCAGCCATATCGGTCTTATTCATCCACAATTCCCAAGTCTTTTGGAAGCAATTTGGATGTACAATGAAGAAATCAGCAATACAAGAATTCACCTACATATGATGATCACTATGTCCCATCTAATCGACATGTGACTACAAAGAAAAAGGAAATATTCAAGAGACCGCAAAGGTCCACTGAGAAAAGAACAATATCAAAGCAAATATGGGTTCCTAAATCCATCATGGAAGAATTGCGTTCTAAATCTGAGCAAAGAATAATAGCAAAGAAAATATGGGTTCCTAAATCCATTATGAAAGAATTGCGTTCTAAATCATCTGATACAAATGGAAAATCAAAAGCTATGTGGATTTCCAAGTCTCTTCTAAAAGACTTGGATACAAAAAGAAAAGAAAAAGTTATGTGGATTCCCAATTCTATGTTAAAAGGCTTGAACAAAAAGGAAAAATCAGAATTGGCATCCAAGCTTCCAAAGGCTTCCACTCCATCTCCTTTCAAACATTTTTCATCTCCTAAACCTATTTTGGGTCCTCATGTCCCAAAATCCA
>MU226051.1:2701679-2733270 GCA_018584345.1 Thuja plicata | reverse complement strand
ATAATTGAGAAAAACATATTTATGAGGTCATACTTTATTTATTTAATTAAATATTCTCTCAAAAATCTTCTCTTCAGTTCAGAAATAGAAGTTTTGAAATAACTGTGCTTTAAAGAGAAAGAAAACAATTAAAATCATAAATAAAACAGTTAAAATAAAAAAGAAAATAGTTAAAGCAAAGGGAAAACAATTTATTGTTTTCTTTTTAAGAAAGCTTTCTAAATTGAACTGGCTTTTCTATCTGTTTTATTTCAAAAAGAAAAGTTTCTATTCTGAACAACCTCTGAGTCTATTAAAGAACTCCCATTTCTTATTCAAACCCCTTCCTGGATTTCTAGTCATATGCATTATTAGAATACTGAATTGTTGCTACATTCTTAGTTCATAATCTCATATAGAATAATCTCATTTTTCAATACATTAATTTCAATTTCTAGAATAATCTCATTGAAATCATGGCATAGTTTTAATTTCATTTCTAGTTTAGATGGATCATTTAGATTAATCTTGCATGTTTCATTTCTAGATTAATCATTGCATTACATTCATGGAAGCATAAATCCTTCATTCTAGATTGGTCTATGGTTGTGAGACTCTCATCTTGAGAGCTATTTCGAAACGCCATCTGGATAGAAGGCAACAGGTCGAATCATACAGACGGGCAAGATGAATAATCTCATATTCATTCTTGTGTGTATCTAATGAATAAGGACTATGTTGAAGTGTATGGTTGATTAACAATGCCAAATCTACCACATAAAATATGCAATCTAAATTTTTTTATTATAGAGCCATTAAATTTTACAATATAATGTATCACCTATAGTAGCTAATCAATACCTTTGTTCTACTTGGTAGTCTTGAATCTGGTTCTTGATAACCTATTTCATCTTTTGGTTTCCCTCTACATAAAACTCTATTTCTAATCCATAGAAGCGTATGTGGCTACAGTCATCATCACATCACTCTATTTTGAATGATTAGACATCTATTTATACAATGATTTTTACCTAAATTCCTTTTACACATAACAATGATAACTCTATGATCAAAGGTTTACAACTTGACCTTGATCTCCTAGTTTGCATGTTTCTAATCAGTTAGACGGATTAAAAAAATTACAATTACTTTACTTGTCCCTCAAGAAATGGATTTAAGGCTAATAAAAAAGATAAATATAAAACACAAGTGTTTTATCTGACATGGAATTCAGATCCACATTTCTCAAGATTATATCTGTCTCTCAGTAGACTGTTGCTCGGGTTGATATATAGTCTGCCTGTCGGGTTCCTCTATGAACTGTCTATTGGGTTCCTCTATTGTCTGCTCTGTCAAGTTCCTCTGTCAGTTTACACTGTCGGGTTCCACTTCAATATTTTTGGGTTGCACTTGTAAACTGTGTCATCAGTTTATATTGTAACCTGCACTGTCAAGTTACACTATAAACTTTGTTGTCGGGTTCCCTTGTGAAGTTGTCTGTCAGGTTGCACTAAACCTGTCTTTCAGTGTTGGTGTTACTGACGGTTCAAAATTGTTTTCCTTTGAATACTAATGGCAAAATATGTCATCACTCTTTAGGGATATCAATAGATTTGTACTTGACCTCTTTGTATAACTAGAATAAAACATCTTCTTCTAGGTTCTCCTCATCAAGGGTTCCCCATTGCTCAAAGGTAGTATGCTTGCATTGGATGGTTGGTTGTAGAATAAGGGAAGGTCAACCATATTATATAGGAGATAGGGTAAATTGTCCTACATATAATGCATTTTGAATTGTATACTCCCCAGGACCTTTGTCAACAATATTTACTTCCTCATCGAAATGGGTGGCTTTGAAAGTGGAGGATTCATCAGATGATTTGCTGATAGATGTCATAACTAGTTCATTTAGTGGGCAAAGATTTTTTTCCTTCAAGCATTTTATACTACTAAAAAGGTCCAGGTTCTCTAAGAATTATGAATTCTTTTTCATTATGAGGGAACTTGAGCTAGTTGTTGACGGGACTTTATGACCGGCTCCGCCAATAGAGATAAGTTGTCACCGGGTACTAGGGTACTGTCCAAATCTGCCTTTAGAGGTTTATCAGAGAATGAATTCTCCTAGCCTCCAATCACCTAGTAGTTGGGTCTCGATGGTGCGGGAGAGCTAAGTTAGGCATGTGACTGTTGTTTGAGGGCATATCTGGTTTTTACTCATCAATTTCGGGGATTTCAAAAGGGGTGAGGTTTCTTGCAAACACTTTAGATTTATCAAATAAATTACAAAAGATAGACCAGAGTTAGAGTATATTTCTACTTATAGTCATGCAATATGTATTCAAACATCAACAATGCTCCAATGTAAGAAAACTACACTAAATACCGGATATACAAGGAATCAACAATTCATATATATTCAGTAGCAAAGGGAAGCAATATCATACAACTAAACTATAAAAAACTAGAGCATAGGACATAGGAAAACATATAGCACAAAAAATATTCACTAACTTCAGAGATCAGAGCAACACATAACACATGGCCACAATTTTTTCTTCCTTCTTTCATTAACTTGAAATGATTCCAGCATCACTGGCGAGTACATTCATCGCTCCAAGGGATCATTAAGCTACAAAATGAAAGTAAAACTGCTAACGGCTATTTTCTATTTCTATTTAAATAGAGAAATCATCAATTTTACCGACCCTTGTTAAGGCATCGGTCGTATTATTTATAGACAAACTTGACCTAATTTACATGTAAACTTGCTAATAAAATATAATATCCATGGTCGGTACTACCTGCACCACTTACAATCATCTTGGGATGCACAATGTTATGACAAGATGGAAGAAGAAGAAAAGGGAGAAATCAAGAAGAATAATCCTAGAGAAGAGGGTCGTGGTACTTATAGAAGAATTTTCCTATTCTGGTAACTTAGGCCATACGCCTCATCAATATTGATTGTGGATCCCTGTCTTCAAGGTGTGTCAGGTAGTAAATGTGGGAGTGGCACCTCAGGGGAATAAGAAGACGTCTATCAGAACCATCCCATCTGTCTGGTCACCTGCACTCTGACCGTTATTAATTGCTGACAGCGATCGGTCAGCTCTGAGAAACCTTGATGTAGATTGTTGTAAAAGAATACAAAACTGGGACTCAAAATTCTGAAGTTCGGGAGCTTACGCTCAAAAAATAATAAATCTTCAAAACTTTTCCCTGCTAATGGAAATATCCAGAGACTGGAAGACTTTACTGTTCTTTACATTTTCATAATATCTCCAAAATCTAGAGAATTCCCTCTTCATCTATCTCCTTTATAAAGTTCCAGAGTTCATTGGCTTCCTCCAACTGATCGGCCAAATCTCTGGCACCTTCTTTGAATTCCAAAGCCATCTTCGTTGCATCGTGAGCCTGGAACACCATTCAGGTGAGACACGATACTTTTGCTCCATCAAAAACTCTAGGAGTCTGGAACCGCGACTCCATTATTTCATCAAATTTTCTCACACACAAAATCGACCAGAGCACATGTCTCAGTGTTGAAGGGATCAAATATCAAAACCCTTGTAACAAATGCCACATATGAATTTAAAGAATTCTGAATTACTAGGAATTTACCCTTTAGGGCTGCTACCATTAGCTTGTTTGTCTCAACTTTAAGACCAAGTCTAGAGTGTTGGACCCGGAGGTACCCAAAAATTCTCATCTCCGTGATGGTGTCTTCGCTGAAGTTCATTATTTCTTCTATTTCACTCCTCCATTCCTCTTATTTTTCTATCTCTCCCTCCCACAGGGAAACAAAACTGTTTACTTGGCCCAATATGTTACTGTCCTGGTGGAGGTCTGGGAGTGTGGCTGTCAGGAAATGCCTTACGGCTCCTACCTGCTCAGTCACCCAATCATCTACTACCCACGCTTTCTTTTTTATTGTTCTCAGTGCGTCTATGTCACCCTATGGAAGCAGTGTTCTGAATGTGGAATCCTTCAGAGGAATCGCAGCCAATGGTTGTGTCAGTTTTGTGAGAAGCCCAAGGAGATTATCATTTGTTTCCTTTGCCTCTTTTAGCTTCTACGCTTGCTTGTCATAGTGGGCCTCAATTGCTTGGCTGGCTTCTCTCAATAAGTCTAATTCTCCCTGTTTGTCTCTCCTCCCTAGAGGTACCTCTGTGATTAGGTAATCTGCAGCTCTTACCACTACCTCTTCTACATCTGGGGGAGGTTTCGCTATTACTGTGATATTATTTCCTCCCAGACTGGTTTGGATGGTATGGAGGGTCCGGGCCTTCTTAAGCTTTTGAGCCTCTTGTTTTTGGGCCATCATCTTGGCCAGAGAGATCGGGACTCTTGCTGTCACTGGGACCTTTTTCTTTCTCTGCCTCCTACGTGGAAATCTCTTCTACCGCCCTCTCCACATCTTCCTACAGGTTTACTAGGTCATCAGCTTGGAAGAAAGGTACTCTGTAGGGCTGTGTCAAAGGTTGTTGCATCTGCTACGGCTGATTCTAGAGGATGTATTCCAGATCCAATGTTGTTTGGGCTTGAGATGGGTAAATGTATCAGGACTGTTGGTCTATTGGCGGTGGGCCCCTGGCCATTTTTGGGTCACCCATCACCGGATTGGGATTGTATCCTCCGGCGTAAGAATTTCCACTGAGCAACATGTTGAAGGGCATGCTTTGTCCAATTCCATCGGGGGCTTTTCTCAAACCGCAGGATAACTCCAGGGCTAAGTTGTAAAATTTTGCCAAGGTATCCCAGTCATTAGTGGCAATAGTTCTCCAAAGAAGGGTAGCAACAAATCGGTCCATAGCATTGAGGTATGTCTAGAGAGTCACATCGGTGGATGGGATGAAAGGGCCTGTGCACCACTTCAAGGCCCATTGGAACCGATGATTGAAGGTAGTGAGGGGCTCATTTGGTTCCTTCCTGATGGAAATGAACTGGCTGTGGGACCAATCTGGGTCCACATGAATGCGGAAGGCCATCAGAAAGGTGTCTTCCATGTCCTACCAACTATTGATGGAGTTGGAGGGCAAGTTTAGATACCAGTTCAACTCATTTGGTCCTCGGGATAGCAGAAACATCTGGGTTACAATGTCTTGATGTTGTATATGGTGTCTATTCATGGCATCCATGTAGGCCTGAAGGTGTTCTTCTATAGTTCGGGGGCCTAGATGCTTGTATTTGGGGCAGATCTTCTCCAGATGTGGAGGAAGGTCGTTGGTAGCACCAGGGAACTTCCCCATTGAGGACCCAATATTATTGAAGTAGGTAGCCATCGAGGCTATTTGGTTTTGGCTTTGGTGAACTTGAGTCCCTGAGATTATCTGAGGGATTTGGGTATTCTGGTGTGTTGTAGATCCCTGGGGAAAATTCAAAGGTTGCCTAGCTTGGTGGGTCATTTTTCTTTAGACAGGAGGTCCGAGTTCTACAAACTCTCCTGGATCAGGGGTCGATCAGAGGATTATTTCAAAGCCTAGGGATGAAAACAACCCTATACCATGGAATGTCTGGTTCCTAAAACTACTGCTTGGGGAGCCCTCAGGTGGTGTATAATCCAAATCTTTCGAGGGAGATGAGCTCATGCCCTCCTTCTAGCGCCAGTTTCTATTGACGGGACTTTGTTAACGGCTCCGCCAACGAAGATAAGTTGTCACCGGGTATCGAGGTACCGATCAACTCCGCCTGTAGAGGTTTACCAAAGAATGAATTCTCCTAGCCTCCAAGCACCTGGTAGTCGGGTCTCGACGGTGCAGGGGAGCTAAGTTGTGCAGGTGACTATTGTTTGAGGGGATAGCTAGTTTTTATTCATCAATTCTAGGGATTCAAAAGGGGGTGAGGTTTCCTGCAAGAACTTTAGATTTATCAAAGAAATTACAAAAGATAGACCAGAGTTAGAGTATATTTCTACTTATAGTCATGCAATATGTATTAAAACATCAACAATACTTCAATGTAAGAAAACTACACTAAATACCAGATATACAAGGAATCAAAAATTCATATATATTCAGTAGAAAAGGGAAGAAAGATCATATAAATAAACTGCAAAACACCGGAGCAAAGGACATAGGAAAACATACAACACAAAAGATATTTGCTAACTTCATAGATCAGAGAAAAACATAACACATGGCCACAAGCTGTTATTCCTTCTTTCATTAACTTGAAATGATTCCAGCATCACTGGCAGGCACATTCATGGCTCCAAGGGAGAATTAAGCTACAGACAAAAAGTAAAACTACTAATTGCTATTTTCTATTGCTATTTGGACAGATAAATCATCAATTTTGCCAACCCTTGTTAAGGCATCGGTCTTATTATTTATAGACAAACTTGACCTAATTTAAATGTACACTTGCTAATAAAATACAATATCTATGGCCAGTACTACCTACACCACCTACAATCATCTTGGGATGCACAACATTTTGACAAGATGGAAGAAGAAGAAAAGGGAGAAATCAAGAAGAATCAACCTAGAGAAGAGGGTCGTGGTACTTATAGAAGAAATTTGCCTATTCCGGCAACTTAGGCCATATGCCTCATCAATGTTGATTGTGGCTTCCTGTCTTTGAGGCGTGTAAGGTAGTAAATGTGAGAGTGGCACCTTGGGGGAATAAGAAGACATCTATCAGAACCATCCCCATCTGTCTGGTCACCTGCACTCTGACCGTTATTAATTCCTGACAGCGATCAGTCAGCTCCGGGGAACCTTGACGCAGATTGTTGTAAGAGAATACAAAACTGGGACTCAAAATTATAGAGTTCGAGAGCTTACACTCAAAGAATAATAAATCTTCAAAACTTTTCCCTGCTGACAGAAATATCCGGAGACTAGAAGACTTTACTGTTCCTTAAATTTTCATAATATCTCCAAAATCTGGAGAATTCCCTCTTCATCTATCTCCTTTATATAGTTCTGGTGTTCATTGGCTTCCTCCAACTGATCGGCCAAATATTTGGCACCTTCTTTGAATTCCAAAGCCATCTTTGCTGCATTGTGAGCCTAGAGCACCATTCGGGTGAGACGTGACATTTTTGCTCAATCAAAATCTCTGGGAGTTCAGAACCGCGACTCCATTATTTCATCAATTTTTCTCACAACAAAAATCGACCGTAGCACATGTCTCGATGCTGAAGGGATTGACTACCGACACCCTTATAACAAATTTCGCATATGAATTTAAATAATTCTAAATTACCAGGACTTTACCCTTCAGGGCCGCTACCAGTTGCTTGCTTGTCTCAACTTTAAGAGCAAGTTTGGAGTGTTGGACCTGGAGGTACCCAAAATTTTCTTCCCTCAAAATTCATGTCTTCATTATGACGTCTTCCCCTAAGTTCATTATTTCTTCTAATTCACTCCTCCATTCCTCATATTTTTCTATCTCCCCCTCCCACTGGGAACCAATGCCATTTACTTGGCCCAATATGTTACTAGCCCGGTGGAGATCCAGGAGTGTGGCTATGAGGAAACGCCTTACGAATCCTACCTACTTAGTTACCCAGTCATCTACTGCCTACGCTTTATTTTTCATTATTCTCAGTGCATCTATGTTACCTTGTGGAAGCATTGTTCCAGATGTGGAAGCCTCTAGAGGAATCATAGTCAATGGTTGTGTTAGTTCTATGACAAGCCTGAAGAGATTATCGTTTGTTTCCTTTGCCTCTTTTAGCTTCTGCGTCTGCTTGTCATATCGGGCCTCAATTGCCTAGCTGGCTTCTCTCAAAAGGTCTAATTCTCCCTATTTGTCTCTCCTCCCTAGAGTTACCTCTGTGATTGTGTAATCTATAGCTCTTACCGCTTCCTCTTTTGCATATAGGGGAGGTGTCGCTATTACTATGACAAAATTTCCTCCCAGATTGGTCTGGATGGTATGGATGGTCTGGGGCTTCTTAGGCTTCTGAGCCTCTTGGTTTTGGGCCATCATCTCAGCTAGAGAGAGTGGGACTCTTGCTTCTATTGGGGCCTTTCTCTTTCTCGACTCCACCAGCCATTGTGGCAAAGGGGAAAGCCTTACTTGTAAGTCCTAGACACTTGGGTCCTCTTCAGGATTTTTTTGTGCTTCCCCAACATCTTTAGTCTTTGTGGACTCTTTTTATTTTTCCTTGGGGTTTCCTAGTTCTCCCACCTCAATAGTATCTATCTCCATATTTTTGGGGTTCTCCCCCTCATTCTGTTGTTGTTGGCTTTCTTCAGAGTTCTCTGTTGAGACATTCTCCTCCAGGGGCCTATTTTCCAGAGGAGGCAAATGTGTCTGACCTGGGTCTGACTGTTGTGCTGTGAAGACCACCTTTACGAATGTCATATTCTAGGGTAACTGATCACCTAGGGTATTTGGAAGCATTTGGAGTGTGACAACTGGGGGTACGGCTATTCCCGAGGGTCCAATTTCCCCAGCCATAGTTCGTTTCTCATCTTATGTCTTCCTTCCTTCTATCTCAGTCCCCGGGAATGGTGTTTCTTCCACACTTGGTGTGCTTTCTTATTCTTTCTCCTAGGCTTCTTTCTTTGGGGAAACTTCTTCTTCTTGCATTTCCCCCTCCCCGGGGACATTCTCTGCCTCCTATGCAAAAATCTCTTCTACCACCCCCTCCACATCTTCCTATAGGTTTACCAGGTCATCAGTAAGGAAGATATCATCAAAACTATCATGGAGAGGGGAGGCCTCTATATTATCTTATGCTTCCGGAGAGGAAGAAATAACTTCCACAAGAATATTGCCCAATGTTTTGGGGCTTGCCTCTATGCTCGGTGGAGGATTATCCGCCCTTGATTTCATTCTCCTTTTTTGCAGCGGGACCCCGACATCCAGAATAGTTGCACTCTCATCCTCTATCTCTACCACCCAACTCATGAGTGTTGTAAGGGAATGGGAACCTACATGAAGGGAAGATCCCATCGGAGTGACTGGGAGACCGAGAGAAAGCCTTGCGCTGATTATTTTGCCCAGCTATCAAGATGACTCAAGCTGGGTGTGAAGTTGTTCTATTATGGGGACTGGAACCGAAGACAGGATCTGGGCTGGGGTGCTCTCTTTTGATTTCCCCTTATCCCTACTCTATCCAGCCGTTCTGGAGCCTGAAGTAGATCCCTGCAAAACTGAGCCATCTCGACGGGCGCTCTTTCTGCATACCCATGAAAAATATTCATGACTTTGATTTATCACATCCTTGGTGATATCTTTAATTGTCAAAACTTCCAGGGTGTCCCAATCCACCGGAGGGAGAGCCATCTTGTCAATCCATTTTGATTTATATTGTGGGTCCTCAACAGGCCCAGTATCTAAGAAGTCCTTTGGAAAGGTTCAAAGATCCAGACACTTCATCATTCCTTTGGTCATCGTCTCATAATGTCAACTTCGAACATCGAAGTCATCTTGGCAATCTGCCCAAAAATCCTCAATGTGAGGTTCATGAGGTGCTAACGCCCAGGGTAAGGCCACATTTATTTTTCCCTGTGGGTGAAAATTGACCCATGCCAAGTAGAATTATGCTAGCCCCAAACTCTTTAATTCATTATTGGCTTCTTTGGCCGGTGCAAGGCTGCAAGTATAATTCCTGCAAGTGATCGGGAAGGGGATGGTGGTAACCTTCTTGACCCCATAAAATGTATGGACCTCCAGAATTTGTCAGCAGTATTCCATCAAAATAATCCTATCCCTACAATGCTTGGGCAATAGGTAGGGCTTTTCGGAGAACCTGATCACTCGAATATAAGAATGTTGTTGAAATTTAATAAAATAATGGCCGTATGAACTCACCAAGGCCATGGCCTCATTTGAAATCTGATAATCAGCATCCTGAGTAGGTATCAAAATATTGTAGTAAATGAAAGTATTGTTTACTTGGAAAAAATTGGGGAAGCTGGCCTCCCATTGAATCTGGGGGAAATGATCCCACGGAGCACTTTGGCTGGGCCCTATCCCAAGAATGCCCACTATCTGTAAACCTTGAATTTTAGGTCTCTATTATGCCAATGCCCACAAAACATATGAAGTCATGTGGAACTTCGATGTTTTTCTGACCTTGTTTAATTGGAAGTCCACATGGTTGGTAATAATGGTTGCCCAGTCAAAGTTCTGCCCGTTGGTGGAGATTTTGTACAAGAAATAGTACATCCACGCTGAAAAATCTCAGGCATGTGGCTCCTAGAAGACCCGACATAGGAATATGACCCCCGCTTGTATGCTTTCCTTAAAATCTATGTGGGGGATCTCCAACTTCATCTTCTTGTAATCTTTCTTCTACGTCTTCAGCCAGTGGGTGTTGAGGTGTTTTTGGGGCACCTCTTGGACTTTGTTGAATTCTTATAGTGACACAGCTTGGGAGATGACAATAGAATTGGAGAACTGGGGGATTCCTAGCCCTGAAGAAAAAGTAGCAGCGTCGAGAGACACTAAGGACATTAGGTAGCTCATTGGAAGGGAAGCAGTAAGTATAAAAACCCAAATAGTTGTATTGTAGTGCTTCGTCAGTGTAAGAATCAGCTCTAGGGACTACATGGAGCACAGGAAGCAAGTGGCTTTGATGATGCCAGAGGCAGTCATGTTCTTGGCCATGATATCTCCAATGGAACACTGAGTGAACATTATCCTAACTAGGCCCTTCAATTCGGCCCATGATCTGACCTCTGTGTCAGTGATCAGTTGTAACTTGGAATCCACCTTGGATCCCATGATGACACCCTCCCTTAGATACTTTGCAGTGAGTGGGAGATTTTCTAGAGTTTTCTTGGCCCTTGTCTTGGTGGCCACCCTTGTTGAGGTGGACGAGAGTTCCAGACTTCTAGGAGGAGAAGATACCTCAGACATGTTTGATTGGTGAGTTGTTGGAAGCCTACAAGACCAGACAACTATTAATATAAGTAATAAAATATAATAAGTTACTAGATTCAGGGGGTTTCATCACCATTTTGCACCTGTCCTCAAAAAGATGTTAGTGGACATCAAATCCCAGAAATGCAATAAACAAAATAAATTACTTTGGATTTGATCAGTACCCAGGAGGTCCTAGGGATTCTGGTCCATGCGACAAAGGAGATGAAGGCTGGGGGATTATGTGGAACCCAGAATCTGGAAGAACTGATAGTCAATGAAATGACGTGGGTTGTCACGTGGTCATGCAATGAATGGAGTAAAGGTATTAATGGTGGCAGTTGTCTTAACACGAAAGGATTGAATGCCACTTGGGATGATTTTAAATGCTCATGTGTGGGGGAATTAATCTCGCCATCAATACTAAAGTGACGGAGGAGAGATAAAGGGTCACAACTCGAACATGCAAGGTGCCAAGTTCGAGTCCAGCGAAAACCAAGTGGGCGAGCTTAAATTTGGATAAATGATGCATAGGGCATGGTGAGCTCGCCGCAGGACATGTAGGACTTGTAGGGATGTACAAATCAAATTCACATGCATTTACAGATTACTATACAGGATGACATGCTATGAACAGGAAGCTGAAGAATGACATTCACAGACTCAAACAAACTTACTAGCAACCTACAAGTTGCTACTACTTACAAAATTTACAGAGGCTTTACAACTATCTACAAATGCACAAAAATATACAATGCACAGAGGGCGGACAACCATCTTGAAGAGCCATCTCACCAATGGGAGGTGACGAAGAAGACCAGAAACACGATGAAAACAAAGCCCAAAAGGAAAACAAAGGAACAAAAATGTAAACCAAAAAGAAAATGAAAGAGAAAGGGCCAAAAGAACCTACCAAAAAATGAGGGATGCGAAAGGAAGGGCACGGGAGGTGCTCTGCAAATGAACAACTATGGAAACCCACAAACATGCTGAGAACATCATAGGATAGCTTAAACACGCTTAATCACTCCAAATAATTATTACTCACTTAAAGATAATCGCACTTAGCTCACTGTTAAACGCACAATTCACTCTTAATTCCTCCGAGGGTAAATTTTTCACAGTAAGTGTAACAATGATGAGTGAAACTCAATTTATACCCTTTAGGTGAAAATGCACCACTTCCTTCTGCAAGTTCCAAGAAAAGGAAAACCTCCGAACTCTGGGCCCAGAAATCTTGTGCAATCACACCCTCCAACTAAAGAGGAAGCAATGGCACAAGAATCCTGAGGTTTGGAATTTGGCTGGCACAAAGGAAAAAAACACTCCAAGACCGAGTCCTAGAGGGAGGAAAACCAAAAAGAAGTGACAACAACAGTTTCACAGAGGCAAAGGCCGAAGAAAATAAAATAAGCCAAAAGAAACCAAGGAAGAACCAAAAGCAAAAAGGGGAACCCAACATTTTTCCAATAAAATGTAGGGATGGGTATATAGGGCATAACACCAGTGATACAAGGTGGATGGAATAACTTGTATTGCATGGATCCATGGCCCACTAAGGATGATTTATATGGAGGGTTGAGATCAAGGACTTGACAAGTAGTCTCAATCAATGTAAGACCCACCTGAAGAGGCAGTTTGATAACCCCTTTGGATTCACATTCTCTATCATCATAAGCTTTAGTGGTTATCTTTTTCAATGGGTCTTTGACATCATCTAGATATCCCAATTATTTTATTAATCTTAATGTCAAAGATTCAAATCAAATCCACCATCTATGAGGAATCTCTTGATCTTGTGGTGGTGTACAATTCCTTCAATATGTAGAGTTTTATTTTGGTTTGTAGAAGGATTGCAGACATATTTATCAGTGAAGAATAGGTGGTGTTTTGTGGCTAGGCTCCCAATCATGGCTTGAAATTATGAGGCATTGATTTTTTTGGGAATACGAGACTCCAAGAGAGATGATTTAAGAATTTCCTCATGAACGGGTGATGCGTGGAGAATCTCAACAATGCATATCTATGTCAAAGTCTTCCCAAGGTGGTTTATGAGGCTATATCATGAAGCGAGGAGAGTGGATGTAGATGGGACAGAAGAAGGAGGAGCACAGTAATTCTTCCTCATTGGGTAGTAACATTATAACTAGATCCTTTAACTATGATGGTATTTATATGGATATCAACTTCTTCAATGTGACCACATAAGGAATCAAACCCTAATATGGTATTGGTGGTGTAATGATATGGGATGACATTAGATGATGAGGCTTTGTCTTTCCCATGCTCGAGAAAAAGGAGTGATATAGATCTTGAGTTGGGTATTGGTGGATGATGGACTGTGTCCCTCAACTTCTATTTTTCTATTGTCAATAAGGTCTTGAATGAAGTTTTTAAGCTTCAAAAATTTCCTTGTATTGTGACCCTTTATATGATGGTATTAAATGTATTCATTATCATTGTACCAAGTGGGCTTGGGTTGATTTTCATCATAAGGTTTTGTGACTGGAAATACCATCATATTCGGTTTGAAAAGGCGATGGAAGATAACATCGAGAGACTCTGCAAGTGGGGTTTATTGATGATGTTTGTTGATATTGGTATTGTGACGAGGGATGATGAAATTATTGGGCAGATTATGATTGGATTTTTGTTGTGATTGCTGATGATGTTGTTGATTGTTAGGATTTTTTAGATTAGAACAATTATTTTGATTATATGGTGCTTGGACATTTTGAACATGGTTGGAATTAGTCACACCATCATTAACAACATTTTTAAATTTGGCCCAAAACTTTGGTTTATCATGAGAAGATTATAGGGACCGTCCATACTATAGTGTTTGATTGTTCCTTGCTGAAGGAGACCCTCTTCCATATTTTTCCCTTTCATGACAACCATCTTGAAAGCTTAAGGACAAGCCATCCACATATTGAATGAAATTTGTAGTACAATATTTTTTATGAAGATGTTGATCAAGTGTTGTTCAAGAACAAACCAAAGGAATTTGTTGTAAAGGTGTTTCCATGTTTGCAAGAAATTGAAAAAATTCTCTCATTTGCATTATTTTGTGTTGCAGGAGTCATTCAAGGAGGGTTGGTGTTCAATTTTGCATGAATATTTACAACAAAAAAATTCCACAAGTTCAGAAAAGGTAGAGACAAATCCATGTGGCAAGCTCACGAACCACTCTAAAGAGGAGCCTCCTAAGCTTCAAGGGAATAACCTCTTGAGATGAATTTAATTATAGGATACTTCTTGGCATGCCACAAAGAACACTTTTATATGTTAAATTGGGCATGTTTCCCCCATTGTATTTATCACATTTTGGGATCTCAAAGTTTTGGCATGAACGGTTGAATCATGATTGAACAGTCAAATAGATAAGGACATATATATTCAAATTAAAATTCCTTCTTGTTTCCTCTAATTTGTATGTTAAGAATGAGACTCTTTAGTTTATTGACTTGTTGGGTGAGATAAAGCACATTTTGAGATGTAAGATGGGTCCCAAAATTGGAAAATGTCCCAAAGGCAGATGAAATGAGACCCATGGTTGGTGGAAGTACATATTGATAACCTTGAGATGTGTGATTAGTGTATTATTCATGCTATGAGGGTAAAATGAATAATTATGAAGTATTGCTAAATGTATAAAAAGGTATAGTTATTTGACCTGCATTAAGTACTCTCGCATCTCTATCATTAGATGTATACATTATGGTAGTATATGTGCTAGTATGTGAGGTCAAATTAGGTATGGTACTAAGGATTTTTTGGATCATTCCTTGTGAAATTTGGAAGGTTTGTGAATATTGGGATTCTTGTGAAGTGGAAGGTCAAATTGGAGATTATGTGACTTTTCCTTTTGATGATGTGTCTATGATATTAGTAGTGACATGTACTTTGGTGATGTTGTTTGTGAGCAATAATTCATCAAAGTCTTGTGGAAGAATGACTCCATCCCTCACAATGTTCATGAATACGACTTGTTTATTGACCCTAATGTCTTTATCCATTATTTACAAATTATAAGGGTCTTTAAGGAATGCATCCAAGAAAGGGGACATATTGGGTTGATCTAAAAGTTCTTCCTCTTCTTGGTTTTTGGTAATATCTTATGCATGAACACCTTATCTATTAAATAATCCAAAAGAATTTTTATTATCATTTTTGGTGTCATGGGTATTCAAATCGGTAGTCATCATGCTCTTGGCTTTAAATAGAGTTAGGAATGTACAAAAGTGACCTTAGGATATAAATGTGAAGGTATGACTTGATGAAGGTCAAAGAGAGAGTGAAATTTGCATGAAAACTTGGTTTTTAATGGAAATTATGGTGGATGGAGGATGTTTAAAGTTTATGATTAGGGGTGGTTAATGATCTTTGCACTTGGAGAAAAAGAAATTGATATTGATCAAGATTGAACTATAGACTTTTGATATGGGGTTTGATTTGGATGAGGATGATAGGTTTGATTTTGGATTGATAATTGGTGTGGTTGATTTGGTTAGAAGTCAAAATAACCTTAGTAAAAACTAGATCCTTTTGTGTATGTAATAGATTTTGATTAAGGATAATACCCTCTCTTACTTGAGATAGACTAATCTCTCAAGAAAAATTGGATGGGGGTTATTTGAAAATCACTAACGTAGAGAAGGTAAATCCCTAAGATAATAAATTCAAAATGTAAAGGATTAACTAATTTACTAATTGAGATAGGCCAAGTTATCAAGCTATAAACCTAGTTAGAGATAACATTCAGGATAAAAAAGGATCTTAGTTCTACTTAGAAAATCTTAACCCCAAGGATAGAATTGATTTGAAAGGATTTGGGATTGGTGTGATGATTATATTTGGATTGGATTAGGTTAGGGTTTGTTTGACCATGGATTTTGATTAATTAGCATTATGTATGATCCAGATTACCTATTATTAGGATTGGAATTTTGATTAGGATCAAATGGGGTTTTGAATTGATTTTGAATTAATGATCGGAAAAGGATGATTATGATCCTAAGTCCAAAGATAGACTTGAAATAGGGTTTTTATATTTGATTAGGATGATGATGGGGCATAATGAGGTTTGTTGAAAGGGATAATTAGGATGATGAATTAATCAAGAGTACGGTTAAAGGGTGGTTAAGGGGTGATTATGAATGAAGTTGATTGTGGCTAAAGGGGATGAATGGACTAAGGTAGGGTGTGACAAGGTCACTAATTGAAAGTCACAATTGATCTAACAAGCCTGATGACAATTGGAGATGATAAATTTTAGGTCAAAGTACTAGTATCTTTGAAAAAGCATAGATGCAAGCGTCAAAAAGCATAGGCATAGATGACAATAGGTAATTAATGGAAGACTCATAGGTTAGTACAGTTGGTAGGTCCAAGCGCCATTTTATTAGATGTAGGTGTCGAATAGCGCAGATGTCAAAGTGCAGGCACAGATGCTAGTACAAGATTTGTCCTAAATTTGGTTGTTAATTATCACAGTTTAGAGAAGCGGAGACACCGATCCTTAGAAATAGTAGTTGAAAAGTGAAGATGCTAGAAAATAGGTAGGGACGTTGATCTAGATTTTAAGGATTTTGGACAAAATAGGAGTTTTGACTAGTCTTTGACTATTTTTACAATGTTGATTTTATGGAAAGAAAACACACTAAATAGAAAAATGGAAAATTGTGAAATATTTTTGATATAGGGAAGGCTCCTCAAATAAAAGTTTACACAAGTCTAAACACAATAGATCAAACACACTTTTAAGCCTAAGGAATGGCTTCACTACAAAACCATAGTCCACAACTTGGAATCTTCGTTGACTCAAGTAACCATGTCATACCTAGAATGGGTGTGCCTACTTTTTGTCTTTTCAAGAGCCAATAGATAAGGAAATGATACCCCTCTCCCTAGAAGGCTACAAATAGTCTATACAAAGTTTAAGATTTATATATATTCTCAAGGGAGCCTTATGGTGAGTATTTTGGAGGCATATTCTTCTCCACCCTTGCACTGAAATGTATCACAATGCTCAATCAAAAATAGGGAGGGCCACTAACTAAGGTGTCTAGTAAATATCCATTTAGGTGGTCATACATGTGGCGGTTCACTCTATAAAGAGGCCTCCCAACCCTTTCAAGATTTTACGGATCACCATGTGGATTACACATCACACAAACATTGAGGGAGACTTATGCTGCAATGACACATTCACACCCATTGATTATGAATTTTGTCACAACCAAATTTCTTATATAGTGGTTTGGTATAGCTTGGATTTATCTTTTTATCGCTTGGATCGTTACCTTGGGTGAGTAATTTTCTCACAAGGCACGCCCGCTAGAGGAAAAAAGACAAATAATTTTCTCTTACACCCAAGACCTATGATCTATTGGAAGGAAAGGATAGATGATGTTCCTTGTTCTATATTTTCTTTAAGGTTCTAATTTTAGACACAAAAAGAAAATCTTGCAAAGAATGCTCCACTTGTAAGACCCTCGAAGACACATTAAACACTTGATTAATTAACCCATAATTAGTTCTAGATGCTACTAATCTAATGAAGAAAATGAGAATAAACAAAAAGAAAATGAGGCCCCCTTGCAAAACCACCTATTAGTAGTTTGATTTTTGATCTTAGACATACAAAAACAACTACAAAGATGGGTTAGTGGTTAGCTCAAATAAAAAAAAAATTGAAAGCACAATATTTTGTAGTGGAGACAACAAACGATAGACATAGGAGTTGATCAACATAGACACTAATCAACACAGTCATTGACGGAAAGAAAACCAAAACACTAGAATCCTAAAATTAGAAAACAGGGAAAAAAAAATGACTAACCACTTTTTTTTGTTGTTTTTGACCAATATTTTTTTTTGGTATTCTGATTGTTTAACAAAACAAAAAGATGATAAGGGTTGAAAATATATGTACATTGTACCTGAAAGAGGCAATAGTTTGTGGCAAAACATTGAATAACAAAGAAGATGAAGTGCTGACGTAGACGTCAATCCAACCCTACATGAAAAATGTTTTTGCAACAAATGGTTAGTTTCATAAAAACAATACCTTGTAAAAAAAATTGAAAGGTAAAACTTGCAAAGTCACTAGAAAACAAAATTAGATGGCTAGCCCTGTAAGAAAATGTCAGAAAGATGATCAAATATACAATTTTCTTGCACAAAAAAGTGTGTTAAGTCTTAGGCAGAGATGAAAATTTGTAGTGGACACACCGAATAGAGGAGACACCTTTGCATGTGACAAAGAAGTCATTCCACACTCTAGACCTGCAAATCTTAAAAATAAAAATAAAAATAAATGATTAGAAAATAAGGATGTGGTCCCATCAGGCATGCCAAGACGTATATGGGGAAAACTAATAGGTAGAAATACAAAACAATAAGAAAAAAAATGCATCTAACTAAAAGATTACCTCATACCTCCAATAGAGCTAAAATGAAAGCTAGATGAAAACTAAGTGATATGAAGTGATTTATAATGGATGGATGAATTATCTAAGATGAAAGCTAGATGAAAACTAAGTGATATTGATGTAAACTAATGGATTCTAAAATGAAAATGGGATAAAACTATGAATGTGAGTAGGAAAGCTAAGATGGTATATGATAGAAAGATAATGATAGCAAAATAAATTATGAATTCTAGAGACAAACTAGCATGATAATTTTGAAGAAATGAAAGATAAAATGCAATGAGAGAAGGCTCCAATTTATAGAATTTTGGAGGGAAATAGACGGTTATAATTCATTTGAAATGAAGGGATAAGATTATTTAGGATTGATAAGGTGGATGTCGATTTCTACAAGGGTTGACCATGCAGTAGGTGAAGTATGCTTACACATCTGTGAGCAACCTTGGGAAGATGAGAAATAAATACCAAGTGGGAGACAATGTGTAAGAGTACGGTGGCTCAAGGTGGCTATAGGGGACAAGAGAGGAAGAGATAGAGTGGATATTTATTGGAGGTATAAGAGGCGAGATAATTTAAATTTTGAAAATGTTCTCACATGTGTGAGCTCAAATTTTAAATTATGGAAAAAAGGCTAATGAAGTTTGGAATCAAGGTATTAAGCTAATTAATCAAGAATTAATTGGTGGGTAGGATTTAGGGAAAGTGAAAGGGGTAAGCTATAGGTTAGTTTAATTAATTAGGAATTAAAATCTCGGATAATGGGATAAGATATGTCCAATTTATTTAAATTAATTGGACATTGGATAAAAATAAAATTAATTATTTGAAATTAATTATATTAATGGGCTAGATGATTTTAGGCATCTACACACACACACACACACACACACACACACACACACACACACACACACATGTCTTAGGAGGCTTCAAAATCAACATACAAATATCATTTCCCAGAACAAGGTTAAAAAATTAGCATAGTAAGAACTATCATGACCCACACCAAGAGAGGAGACTCTAAAATAGAATGTAATTCCCCACAAGCATCTTTAATATTTTTTATACAACCTAACAGATGTTACTCCCAAGCACTCCAAAATGAAGGAAAAACTACAAGTTTATGTTAATGAATAGAAAAGTATGCTCTTAAAAGTTTATTATATAATGCTTCATTACAAACACTAATTCTAAGCCCTAAATAATATTAAAAGAGTTACATATGTTGTGCTCACTTGGACATTCTTTTTCCCACTCCATGAATTTTGGAGATACATATATGATTAAACACCAATGAATAGTTATACCTTAAGAGATTCTAGGTGAATGACACATCTAATCCTAATAGAAATATCTAAGGCCAAGTGAGGATAAGTGAGGATGCTTGTTTTTTCCACTTAGTAAATATGACTAAGATGTTGAGAAGTTGTAGGACACCAATGATAATCATCTCACAGAGGAGACCAACCAACACACCTTTAAAAATTCCAATAAGAGATATTATTATTTCATTGAATTTAGACTCTATGCAGAGAGCGATCACAAGGTGGTGAAGCTAAATAAATATTATGAACTATTTACAAATGTTTTCATAGTGGTCTCAAAGAGTTTGAACATGGGCATCCTTTTTTACTTGAATATATATCTACAAAAAAATGAAAAATAACTATGGACCTAATAAATAGAAAATACTTCTCAACTCAATAGCACTTCTATATATTTGAATATAAAAAGTATATCCACATGAAAAGTATGTCAAATATGAGTAAATTGTACAAGAATCCTAGGTCAAAACCAAAAGAGCATTATGCTAAGTAAAATAATGGAGTTCAGAAGGTGCAAAAAGTTACAAACCCATGACCAATTCAATTGACCTTTGATGTAAAACCAAGCAAATGTAGAATAAACCAACAAGACTAGACACCTGAAACAACTCAAGATACAAAAATTAGTATTTGGAAAATCTAACTACTATCTTAGTTAGTTCAAAGATAAGAATATCACTAAATGCAATTGCATTTATTCCTTTATGTAAAACATGGGGAAAATATATAAATAAAAAATGTATAATCAACTTCATCCTATGCAAAGAGATTTTGGTACTTGCAATAGGGATTAGAAGGGAGGCCTATAGTTTAACTAATTTACATGAGAGTTGAGTATACAACAATGACCTTAATGAATCTTCATTGATACAAATCTAAACTAGTTATGTGTCACCCAATGAATTATCAATTGTCATGAAAATAATCAGCCAGTGATAAAAACTTCACATTTCTAATGCAACGGTCGCTTAAAGATTTGCATGAACTATAAAAAAAAATATTTTTAGCTCAATTATTAATATTAAATTTAGTTTTAACTAAAATAACACTTAAACAAGCACTAAAATGCATCGCTTTAGTCAATCTAAAGTTTGGGTGTCATTATATGCACTTTTAGACTCCAAAGTAGGACATTTAGGATTTAAGGAGTCTTAGGATATTGACAAACTTTACTATTACAATAAAAGAAATTAGAAATTTCAAGCATTTATTAAAAGGACGTAAGCAAAGAAAATGAGCATATCAATTATTCGTACTTAACTAAAAAACATTGTCCCAAGCTCTTTAGAAACATTGCACGCAAAATTTAGTGTTTTTATTCATAATGAAACACCCACATAACATTATGTAGAAATTTAACTTGGAGAATTGTCTCGGGCTAAACTGGAGGTTTTCTTCTCTGTTCTTTCCTAGCAGTGCCCGCATTGAACGAAGAAACATGTATATTACTTTAAGCTATAATAAAATTCTTTGGCTTCAGGCTTTTATTGATATAAAAAAAATATTATGTATAATTTTACTTTTTTTTCATCGAGTCGTAGGAAGTTGGAAGATTGTGTAAAAATTAAGCAATAAATTTGGTCGCTGACATCTCTCGCCACCCCATCAAGTATCTTTTATTTATAACAATTCTTTGTCCAACATTGTCCTTAACATATTACAATAGTTCATATTTAAAAGTACGACTAATCAAGAAATAAATATTATTATATCTTCATTATAATCCCCCACAACTATTAGCAATTCCCCTCAATTTAATACAAATATCCAAAAACCATGATTCTCCACATTCAAATTTTGTTATAAATCATCATGACACTTTATTTTCAGTTAAATTTAAAAAATAGTCAATTTTGCAATATTAAGAACCAATATATCTATCATGGAATTGCCACTATACCACATGCTCATATATTTAAATGTCACTTTAAAGATCCAACCCTAAATCTCCATAACAAAATTAAAAAACAATCACTTTAGCCACTTAAGCTCCTCCCCCATTGATAAAATACTCTTGTTACATTTTATGGGAGACACAAGTGATTAGAGGCCAATCACCAAAAGTGATGGCCACATATTATTTTCACATATTTATGTTATAAGAGGTCAAAATTATAAACTATAAAGTTTGAGGCATTTTTATATAGTGTATTAAGATGGGCACATGACCATTATTAGCATATTGACTTCATTGAAATAATGCACATTAATCATGGTTATTAAGCACGTCTAAATTAATAAAAAACCATTACTTTTTAGGGGCTTCACGTGAAAGCACACGAAGTGGGGTGAGCAAAATAATTATATAGCAAATTGGAAAGCGTAATCCCATGTGTACGAAAGTAAGGCTTTATAGAAAATAACAACCCCATTTTGCACTATATTTGTTTTTATGAAAACCAAAAATGATTTCCTAGAGTGTGGCCCCAATGTAAGGTCTTTTTTGAATTATTTTAAAACAAAAGATCATTCATGATAAGCTTTCATTGAGGTGCTTTTTGATGCAATATTTTAGTGTTTGACATTAACTTGAATTTGAATTGAATTTGAGTTTTTGTTTATGAGGAATATGAATTCAATCTTTAATCATGTTGTTTTTCATCTTGGGTTAAGATTGTAAGGGTGGTTGTAGACTTGGTTTAGGATTGTGAGTGGGTTGACATATATTTTTGAAAATTTAATTTAATTATGGGCATGAGTCAACTTAACTCTAAGTATGTGTTATTTGTTGACTTAGACACAAAATATTCAAAATTTAAATGATAAGATGTTGTATAAAAGGACAAACCTAGAACATTTAGATAATGCATGATTACTTGCAAATAATATCGATTATTTGATCATAGAGAACATCGCCTCACCATTTGTGTTAATAAGAATGAGTATATAAGCATTTGTAATAGAATTATCGTGCCCCCCCACCCNCGTGCCCCCCCCCCCCCCCCCCCCCCACAACTATCTTCCTCTCAACCCACCCTACAAACACTGTGTATCTTCAAACTTGTTTAAACACTTTTGAATTGATACTCAAGCCCTAACTAGCATCAAGACAATACATGGATTCTCACTCTTGATAAAAGGCTCTACTAGTGATTTTAAGTATTAAGCACTATTCAATTTAGGTACACACAAACAAATATTGTTTCTAAAGACTTGAAACATATAGTTTTGTAGAGTCAAAAATTGCATACCCTCGTTTGCAATTTAGGCCACACTTTTGTAACCACTTTAGTGTCCATTTCCCTAGCATTTGAGTAGGTCCATTTCAACCCTGGCATAAGCTGTTTCCCTCTCAAGATTCTTAGAGTCCTTGTCAGCAACTATCTTTTAGCATCACCTTTGCATTATTTACACGTTTCCTCTGCCAACTGCCATTTTTAGCATGATTTGTTTGGACACTAGCACGATGTGCAGACATTCATGTGCCACACATCTGTCCACCAACATCCCAACATCCAAATGTTTGCCTTACGCATGTTTTTCACTTGTCACCTTCTTTTGTCGACGACCCAGAATCTTCTAGAACGACCTGAAAGCCTCTTTCTCTCCTACTCTTTATTTAAATTGAGATCTTTCCTTCATTCAGGCTGGGAGTTCTCACTTTCAACTCTTAATTACAATATTGGTCTCTCTCTCTCTCTCTCTCTCTCTCTCTCTCTCTCTCTCTCTCTCTCTCTCTCTCTCTCTCTCTCTCTCTCACACACACACACACATTTTGCTACAACAACCTATTATTAGATACAATGTTCTTTACAACAATATCTCTAGCTCTCTTGGCTTTTTCAATCTTTCTGGTAATATTTCCTATCTCTCTTTTGTCTTTGAGCATCTTGGGATTCATCACATCCCTTTCTATCAATATTATTTTATTTCATGCAATGGGGGTTTTCCTCCACTAGCAGGGTTCATTTCTATTTTCATATCTCACGTAATAGGGGTTTCTTCCATTTAGCGGGGTTTGATTATATTACATTGTCATTTATTTATCTTTGATTCAATCTATCTATCTATCTGGCTGATGTGTAGGTGGAAACACTAAAGTAGGGACTTGACTGAGGCAAGTACCCAAACAACCCCAAACAATTTTCCCTCTCTTGCATGTGTGCGGATTTATTGGAAGCGTTCAACCGCACAAGGGTTTGCATATGTTTTATTCATTCTATTTATATTTATCTCTGTTAGTTAATATATTTTATCATATTTATGACTTTTTCATTTTGCAGGTTATCTGAAGCACAAACTTGAGTTTTTGCCATAATCTGGACACTTTCTATTTTAGTCCGCATAGGACAACAATGTGTCGCGTAGATGTCTACACATCACGTTGGCATCCTTGGCTGAGACACTCTGATTTGGACCGAAGACTCTCTATTGTCTAGTCTTTCCATTTTTTAAACCAAAATATTATTTTCAGCATCTATAATAGGATATTTCCGCTGGTTTATCTAGTTTGGAGGTATCTAAATGTATTTTTTGATTTGGTTCTTAAGGGAATATAGTTTTCCTTTGGCAGGGTCAAATTTATGACATTACATTTTGGTGAACCCGACGTGAACACTACTTATGTATCATTTTAAAAACCATTCTTTATCATTCCTTTGAGTAGTCTTTATCCCCCTAAAAAAAAGAAAAAAAAGGACAATTATAAGGTTTCACCTTCCCAAAAAAATTAAAATTTGGGGCACTGCCTCGACCCCCATTCCATGTCGTCACTTCTGGGATAATACATCGGCCTTCATCCGACTTGTTTATGCTTTATTTACTTATTCTAATACATTGTTTAAAAGATGCACTTGTTGTCTTCTTTTACTACTTCAATTTATAATTTTATTCAAAGTACTAACAATGTTCCTTTTCATGCATATGATGGTGATTTAGCTCTTCCTATGTCCCTATATGCCTTTGATCCCTCTTGTAAAAGCCCTTCTATTAAAGAAGATATTTTGTTGCAAGAAGATGAGATCATTGATACTTTTCTTAATGTTACTCTACCATCTCTTCATTCAAATGCACTCTCTTCTACAGAAGATGCATTAGTAAATGGGGAATCTCATCTCACATCTAAACTCCCACGAGTTGATGTTGAGCATTAATTTGTCTTTGGTGTCCCTATAAAGCCTAAGAGACCAAAAATCTATGTTAATGGAAAAGATCCACAACCAAAGTAAAATAAATTTTTGATCATTAGTGGTGGCCCTTATAAGGTTCACTCTACACGTTCTTTCTCTAATTGTTATTGTTGAATTATCCATGGAAAGGTAAGTGCTGAGAGGGGAGGGGTGAATCGGTACTTAAATTTTTTTAACTATAATTCTTTACCATTCACTAATCTGAATATCATGCATAAAGACATTATAAAACATGTAATGTAAGTCAGAAAACCATAACACGTAAATCCATGATTTTTTGTCCTGCAGAAATCCTTTGTTAGAGGAAAAAACTATGGTGGGGATGGCGCCCACAATCCTTCACTACTGCAGTATAAAGGTTGCTCAATTAGAGCTACAATGTTAGCTACTTCTGATAGTTTACCCTGTTAGGACTATAAAAAGACTTATGCAGTCTACCTTGTTAAAGGATTTTTACAATCTCTAATCTAAGGGATGCACCCTGTGAAAGGATTTACAAAATAAGACATGTTAGGGCCTACCCACTGAATGGGATTTCTACTCTTCTAATGATTATAAAATCTATTAAAAAAATATCTGTGAGTATGCATCAAACGTAATGTTGTTTAGACTCTTTATGCTCAACAAGTACATTACCTTATTTTTCACTTGGTAACTTATCAGCTCTGCACCTTAAAACTTATGCATTCTAATTCCTTTAGCTTTGTCTCTGTAACTGCTTGTGTCTCTACAATTTTCACCATCATCGATCATCTTTATGTTTTTTTTTCTTTTTCAATGATCTTAAGGAGGTTAACCTATTCTAGATCCTTCTCCTTCAATAGTGGAGGTGAAGCGGTGCAAGGTTGGTTTCATTCCCAAAAAATTTATTTCACTTGACTTTCATTGGTTGAATTGCTTCATGATCATGTACAATCATGTTTTTACATTCCCAATGTTCTACCTAACTTTTACCTTGAATACTGTAAAATCTTTTTCTGCTCAGTGTCCAGATTCAATATATCCAACTTGAATTGTTATATTGGCTCTGATATTTATCAGTAACATGCTCTGATCTTGCTTAGTGATGTAACGTCTACTTGGTTACTAACTTTGTTCAGTGACTTGGTGACTAACGCTGATCGAAAATGGTCACTGCTCTCGATGACTTACTGATCTTTTCTCAACTTGGTGCTTGACGTCTATGATGCTTTTCTTTACCGACTATTTTCCTTAGTGTATTTTACCTTTTACCAACTAGCTCCTTTGACTAACATGACTTTGACAAAAAAATAACTCATGTAGGAGTAACAATCTCCCCCTTTGACATTAGTTGGGCATTTTGACAAAAACTTCAAAGTCATCAAAATTTTGCAAAAACTCCACAACTTTAAAACTTCAAAAAAAACTCAAAAACTCCCCTTGGGATAATACTCCTAAAAATTTGTATGCTTATATCCATATCTATCCCCCTTTTTTGACAAATGTACCAAAAACAAAATTACTTAGTGCTCGGCAGGATACACTTATACCTAATAAAAAATGTGTGGGTACTTATTTTGTACATCGGCAATGGATGACTCCCATGTTGCTTTAAGTGTGTGAAGTACAACAATCTGAGCAGCAACATCAGCTGCCAATCCAATGATGGTGTCGAGTGAACTACCATTGGGGGTATTGACCAAATCCTTGGTCATCTTCAAATGCATTTGCATTGATTCAATGTGGGGAATCAAAAGTGTTTGTAGCTCAAGAATTTCCATCCTTCTCTTATTATGTTCTCATCTAAGTTCTTGCTACATTCACATCAAATGTCTCAAGATCGAGTAATAATCTTGTAGAGAACCAAGCTCGATAGTGACACTTTTTAGCTGTTCGGTCGGCTCGGTCTCAACAGACTCATCTTTCTACCTTATATCCTTGGTGAAGTGGGAAATGGAACAAATTTTATGAAATATTGAAATAATATGAGAAAAATTAGTCTTAATAGCGGTAGAGGCCTCATAAATTGATAACTTATCTACTACAATGTTGTTTAGAATGGTTTCAATCATTTGCAGTTCCATCTTCCTCACATGAACCTTCATCATGTAGTCAGTAGTGAATTGATTTGGATTTTGGACTTGTTGCAATAGTCATTCTACTTGACTAATGAGACTTTCTTTTTCATCAACAGTGGCATTCAGAACAATCTCTTGTAGTACATCATTAACACTTTCTAATACATCAGTCTTCTTTCTCTTTTGAAATAGTTTATTTTTTATTGCCTTAAGTTTCACCAATTCTGCATACTTGGTCATTTCATTAGGGCTCATAGTAGATAGGTCTACTTTGGGTAAGATGATCAGTTGGCTCATATCTACATTTTTCCTCTTCTTTGTTTTCTTCTTCTTTGCTAGCATACTTCCAGTTGGCAAATTCTTTGGGGAACGTGATGCCTTTAGTGCATCAGATGTTTTCTCGATTGGAATAGTTTCATCTCTCTACTCATCTTGTTTTTTTTCTTCCTTCTCCTCCTCCTATTTCTCCTCTACATTCTTCTCTTGCAGTGTGTCCTCTTTCTTCTCATTTGGTTGTTTCTCAGTTTCCTTCTGTTCACTTTGTTCCTTTAGTTTTTATTTATCGAGATCTTTTTGTTGTGCAATAGACTCGGTTGGGAGAACCGACGCGGTGTTTTGTGCTGCTAGGTTCTTGGTTACCGTATCCTTCTCTATGTCCTTTTCCTTCTCAACTTCCTTTTCCTTCTCTTCTTCATTTTCCTTCTCTCCTTCATTTTCCTTTTCTTCTTCCTTTTTAGGTTCGGTATCCGCCTCCTCTATATCCATAGTAATTGTAACACTATCACCTTGATTTGTGTGATAATCTTGTACTTGTTCCAATACAGGTTGTAAGATTGGATCAGTAGTAACCTTATTATTTATATTCATTGGTTCTGTACTGGTTTCCTTTGTGGCCATAACATCTTCATCTTGTGATATATCGTCTCTTGGATCTTTGTCAGTAATATCTTCAATGAAAACTTCATCAATTTCAATTGTCAAATCAATAAGATCATTCTTACCTTGATCACCTTTTACAACTTCATCAGTGTTGTTATCCTTTTCTTGTTCAGCTTGTGATTTAATTACTTTGATGTTGAAAATTTCTCTCCATTTAGCATCAGATTCTAACTGTACTGACTCCAATTCCCCTATCATAATCCTTAAAGGTATTCCTTTAACAAGGAACCATTTGGAATATTTCTTCAATGTCTCTTCAATTTCCTCTACAGATAGTTATGATACAGTTAGTATGAGAGACTTTTCTCTCATTTCTTTCTCAATATTCATTGCATATTTCCATCTTGTATCTATCTTTTTATATAACTCAATAGATAACAATTTGGTAACTTCAAGTGGTGTGTATCTAAATTTGTGTAAAGTGAAAACAATTGCATCTTCAATTTTTACCTTGTTCTCTTCACTTTGAGTATTGTATTTTTACCATGCTCTTGGAGCCTGCTTCAATCCATACAATGCTTTATGCAATTTTCATACCATGTCTTTACCTTTTCCAGTTGCAAATCCTTTAGGTTGTTCAATGTATACTTCTTCTTCTAACACATCATTCAAAAAAGAAGATTTTACATCCATTTGATAGACCTTGAAACCCTTATAGGAAGCATATGCCAAAAGTATCCTTACACCTTCAAGTCTAGAAATAGGTGTAAAAGTCTCACCATAGTCCTGTCCTTCTTCTTGTGCATACCCTTTGCAAACTAGCCTTGCCTTGTTTCAAATCACTTTTCCTTTCTCATTCAACTTACTCTTGAAAATCCATTTAGTACCAATAACATTCTTGTCGCTAGGTATGGGTACTAAAGTCCATGTATTTTTCTTCTTTATTTGATCTAATTCCTCTTTCATATCCTTAATCCAATCATCATTTTCTAAAACATCTTTAATAGTTTTAGGTTCTAATTCATATAGTAGACAACTTCTTTCCCTTACCTTTCTCATTGTCATCACTCCAACATTTTTATCTCCAATAATTTGATCTTGTTAATGATTAAGTTTCACATACCTTGGGAGTACCGATTTTGTTCATTGGTTACCTTCATCATTATTCACCAGTTGTGCAACATTCATCACTTCAGTCACCTGTGGTATTGTATCTCGCTCTGCCGGTTGAACATAAACAAACTTTTCATGTTCTTTCGGTTCCTTCTTGCTATCTTCCTCATTTTCTCAGAAAATTCATCAATTCTAACATTGGCACTTTCAACCATCTTGTCAGTATGCTTGTTCAAACACTTATAAGCTTTAATTCTAGTAGAATAGCCAAGAAATATCCCTTCATCGCTCTTAGAATCAAATTTACCATTTTGTTCACCCTTCTTTATGTAACATTTTCTTCCAAACATATTGAAGTAATTGACACTAGGAGTATGACTATACCATAGCTCATAAGGTTTTTTTTTGTACCTTTCTTAAGTTTTACCTAGCTTGAAGTATAAATAATAGTACTTACAACTTCTCTCCAAAATATTTGTGCCACTCCTTTTTGTATCAAACGTGTTCTTGCACAATCAATTATGGATATGTTCCTTCTCTCTACAATTCCATTTTGTTAAGGTGTTCTTGGTGTTGACATTTCTCTCTTGACTCCATGTTCTTCACATAATATTGTAAACTCATGTGAGGTAAACTCACATCCTCTATCAAATCTAAGACACTTAAGTGCTTTACATATTTATTTTTTTAACTCTTGCTTTATACACCTTAAACAAGTAGAATGCATCAAATTCATCCTTGAAAAACATAACAAACATGATTATTGAGTAATCATTAACAAACAAGATAAAGTACTTATCTCCATAGTATCTCTTTGTTCTCATAGGTCCACACAAGTCAATGTGTACAAGGTCAAGAATGTTTTTTGATGAATATACTTTACTAGTAAAGCTAGAACTAGTTAAATTTCCCAACTGACACTCCTTACACAATATTTTAAGGCTTAGCTAAAGTAGGAAAACCTCTAACACATTTATGCTTATTGATCTTTACCAGATTATCAAATTAACATGACAAAATCTTTTATGTCATAGCCAACAGTCTTCAACTTTAGAAAACAAGAAATGTTTATTAGTAGAGTTCAATTGAAATAGGTTACCTCTAGTTTGTTAACCAATAGAAATAAAATCTCTAGATGTTCCTAAAATCTTGCAAACACCATTACTAAATTCCAATCTGAAACCTTTGTTATTCAGCTGACCAACACTTAACAGGTTATACTTTAGTTCGGCAGCCCAATAAACATCATCATAGTTAGTGTTATCATTAAGTTCTATTGAACCTTTACCTCTTACCACACATGGAGAACCATTACCAATTCTGACCGCACCTCCATCACATTCTTCCATTGAAATAAATTTTCTTTTTTCATCGGTCATGTGATGTGTACACCCACTGTCTATTATCTAGGCACAACTATAATTCATGCTTGAATCAATGCTTTCTCATCACAATCTCCATCTACACCGGTTGAGGTTTCTTCTTTGACTGCAACAAAAACTATCTCTTCCTCATCATCTCTTCCATATGATTATTCATCAGTCACTCCATCTTCTGCTAGGTAACATGCCTTCTATCTCTTGTCTCCTGTCATTGTCAGGACATCTAGATGCAATATGACCAATTTTATTACATGAAAATCATTTTAAGGGAAGTTTACCTTTGTTCTTTCCTTTTCCTCTAGGTAATCTCCTTGATAGTAGTGCTTCCAACTCTTCTTCTTCTCTTTCCTCATACAAGATAGAATCATAGTCATGATTTCCTTCAGAACAGTTAGAGACTCCCTTACCTTTCTTTGATGAACCAATGGTTAGAGAAGATTTGATTGCAGATTCTATTCTAGGCATACTGTTATCAAATTTACTTAACTCAAAAGTAGTAAGCTTGCCAACCAAAGAATCTAGAGTCACATTTTTAGGATAGATAGATCTCAGTTCTTGTATAGCAAAGACTCTAATAACATACTATGGTAGAAGGGAAATCAAAATTTTACTTACCATTTCATCTTCTTCAAGTTGATCACCAACTCCTTTGACAGTAGAAACAACTTCCTTTATCCTATTGTTGTATTGAGTAATGTTCTCTCTTCATGTATTCTCATTTCATCATACTTTGCTCTAAGAATTTCTACCTTTTCTTTCTGCACATGAACATCAACACCATGGGTTGTTACCAACTTATCGCACATATCTTTAGCATCGTCTATTTCCTCGATATCTACAAACTCAACAACAAATAGAGCACTTGCAATTTCTATCATTACAGAGTTATGTTCTAGCTTTCTCTTTATTTTTTCAGGAGTTAGGATGTTGGGTTGAACATACATAGTTGTGAGATGATCCAATGCTTTCTCTCCAATACCAGATAGATGCATCTTCATCTTGGTTACCCATGTAGAGAAATTTTCCTTAGTGAGCTTAGGTTATTCCTTCTTATACATCTTCAGATATTTTTCCTCAAGTTGTTAAGCTTCTGTTAGGGATTTTTATTGCATGAACTATACTGCTTGAAATATCTATTTGAATCTTGTTACCTCTAAAACCTGTTTCACAGTTCAGAGACAAGAAAAGCCTAATTGCTAAGGATTAAACAACATCCTTCTTCATTTTTGAGCTCCACAGATGCTCAGGCAGGTTTTACCTTATAGGATGACTGATAACACAGTATTTGTTAATGTGGACACTGATTTGTCATGTATCTTTACTGAACCAACTAATAAAATACCTTGTAAATGATCAAACATAATCATATACAAGATATAACCAAATAAACCATGATCTTTTATATGACAAGAAACCAGTGATATAAGGGTTTCAATCCTTCTTCCTTTTCTTTGTAGGAGGGTTAACCTAATTGATTCTCTCTTC
>MU226051.1:2679307-2701579 GCA_018584345.1 Thuja plicata | reverse complement strand
ACCCGACTAAGGTGGGTCCCATTCACTTTGAAAGCTCATAACTTGGAATTAAGCGACAACCCGACCAAAGGAAAATCGCTAAGTCTCGAGACACTTATAGAATATTCTGTTTTTTCATGAGACTAAGAGACACAAGGCAACATCAAAGTCGGGAGATCATTTGGCATATTCGTTCTTGGTACAACGATCAAGCGACCTGACTTAACTTGTTAAATAGCACATGCCTTAAGTAACTTGAAAAGGTAATGAAGGAATATAAGACATGGCTGAGGGCTTTTGGGATACATCATTCAACATTAGGCCTTAGGGTTTATGATTTTGCAGGGTTTCTCAGGATTTTGACATGGAATAGGCATGAAAACCTGCAAACCTTCAGAGAACAAGACAAGGAACAGGGCAAAACACGAAATACAAGCAACAGCTTCCACAATCAGGGAACCAAAGTTTTGATACCAATTGTTAATACAGGTCTGATTACTGAGAGGGGAGGGGTGAATCAGTAATCAAAAAATTTACCTAATTCAACTTCTTTTAACTTTATGCACCAAAACTTTCAATAAACTAACATAAGTAAAACTTTTAATGCATACATCCACAAGTAATCAACCACACAATGTAAACACCATATTTATCTCGTGGAAACTCAAATGGGAAAAAAACCATGGTGTGAGATGATACCCACAAAATTGTACTCTTTTGGAATACACCCTATTAGGAGCTTACCATGTTAAAGGTTTACAAAACAATGTTAGGTGATACTCAGTTAAGGGATTTGTCTTTAGATATGTTAGGAGAAGCCTTTTTAGAGGACTTATAACATTCAATTAGAATTCCACCTTGTTAGAGGATTTATAATAAAGATCTGTTAGGATCCACCCTGTTAAGGGATTTCACTATTACAATGGTTATAAAGCAAGAGATAAAGTGTTCTGTGAAATTTGCACTACCTCTGCATGATCGGATCATATTAAGCTTTAAAATTCATCTTCATATTGTATACTCTTCCATAGCTTTATCGCACTTGATTCCTTTACTTGCTCTGCCACCAAATCCTTCTGCAATTCGCAATTAGCTCTCTCTTTTCTTCTTCAACTTTTCCACTATATATATTTACTTCCAACGAAGTAAAACAAACCCTAGATCTAAGATATGAATGATCCAGATGATCGTAGGTAAGATACAATGTATCTAACCACTCATAAAAAAATTTCCTTTGACCACGTCATCTTACACATATATTTTACCTTGGTTGTTGAACCATTCTCAAAAACTTGTTTGACCAAAAGAAACTTCTTGAAGAATCCACCTCAAACACATACCTCGAGAAATGTGCTGTCAAATGTGTTGAACAAATCATGAAACTACCTTAATAATTCATGAAAAAAATCACCGATCATATTTCTACTTTTAATTCCTTCATCGATCCAAAAATATTCATAGCTTGTTTAAGAGTTCTGTCTTGTTTACCTGTTCATTTTGCTAATACCGCTTCTAGTCAGATAAAATAGTTACACCGGTCAACTATATGAGTCACGATCGCAAACATAGTGTCTTGACATTGTTGAAAATCATATGCTACAACCGCTCCACCAAATAGTTCATTGATTTGAGATAATATTCAAATCACTTACAGTCTATCACTAATAGTTTTTAGCAGTTACCTAGTTTGAGTTCAATCAAACATAACCAACACAATTCTTCATATCAGAAGTTGCGATGGAAAAATTAACATCACAAAACATGACATATACTTCCATTAGAATAGTAGCTTCAAAAACATACTGAAACTCATGATTCACTTACACAGTATTTGGTAACATACTAAAAACACTAAGTCAATCAGTTAACATCAATGAGAACCAAATAATTGGTTTACCTATCATTAAATCTATACCAATCCTCATCAATACAATACTTAGCATCACTGCATCTATTATGCTAATAGAGGATGCAAGTGCCAAAAAATGCATGTATTGATGTACAATCAGAGGTATTGAAACAAAAAAAGTACTATTAGTAGCAAACAAAAAAAACTTGACTAACTATTAATAAACTAAAAACTTTGCAAAAAGAGAATATTAAATAATATTTTTTTGATAATATTATTATTTTTGTTTCTTAGGCTTTTTTGAACAATTATAAGAAACAAGTTAGAAAAAATAAACAAAAGTAGTGAAAAGAATAAAGCAAAAAACGAGGCACCGAAGTTTAGGCTTGGGTGTCAAAAATTGCAAGGAACAATATTAAGGTGGAGGCACCAAAACACATATCTATAAAAAAATAGTGGTTAGCACACAAAAATCAAACAAATCAAACAAATCAAACACCTGCAAAAATAGATAATTAAATAAATACCCTCTGCAAAATAGATTTCTAGTAAAACCAAATGTGAATCCAACTTGAAAATCAAAAGTGGTTAGCTAAGAAATAAAAATAATAATGATCAACACAAAAATAAGTCAACTTCTATGAAGACGTGAAAACAGTTGAGCAAGTGGTGATGTGTAGAGCACGAGGTCTTAACCTACATAATTAGTTGTTAATTTTGCAACATCACTTGCTATATCAACAAAAAATCAAGCCAAAACCACAAAAACAAACAAATAAAAAACAAGGTTAATTCTAAAAGATTAAAAACTAAAAATCCAAAAAAATCTACAATAAAAAAGTTAGATCCTAACTCGAGTGGAGGCTCTAAAACTTAGGTATGTGCATTGAAACACAAATCACATGCAACGATTCAGAACCTTGGATGTGAAAACAACAACACTAAAAATTCAAGTTAGTTTCTTAGGGATGTGGGTCCCACCAAGTGTGAAAAAATATGGATGAGAAAAATATAGGTTTAAGAGAATTACCAAACATACAATTGAACAATAAACCTTATACCTTCTCCTTTTTTGAGCTAAAGTGATGCACCCAACTCACTTGATTTTCTCCTTTGGTTGTAGATATGTGGGTTTCTCTCCAAGCAACATAACAATATAGTTCAAAGGTAGCTTAACATAATGTAAGTATAATTGCAAGTTGTTATGTGATGAAGCGAGAAGGCTCTAATTTATAGAGTTTTAAATGGAGTTTATGGAGGCCCAAGATTCAAAGTGGCATGAAGGGTTGTGATTGCATGAGAGGAGATGAATTGAATTGATATCTTATCTCAATGTGGGGGCATAGGAAAGAGACACTTGTCATGGGTAAGAGAGGGGGTGTGCTCACACATGTGAGCACATCTGTGAAGAACAAGGAGATGACAAGTGTAAGCAATAGGGGAAAATCAAAGAAGTATAAAAGTGGAAATGTGACAAATGGAGAACAGGGGAAAGTGTAAGGAGGCTACATGTGGAAGAGTGGTCTGACATATGTGTGAGCACCAAATAAAATATTTGGTGGAATAGTGACTTGGAAGTGGGAAAGTGACTTGTGCATGTCACATGTCACATGTTTGCAAGTTTGGGGATTTGGGGTAAAATTTAAATTAGAATAAATGTTAACAAGGTCAGTAATCAAGGATTAGTTAATTAATTAAGGAATTAATTAAATTATTGGTGGTCATAAGGAATTAATAATTTCGGCTAAGGTTGAAATAAATTTATTAAAACTAAATAAACTTTATAAGAATAGTTAAAATTGCAACTAATTGTTTTAATTACGAGAAAGGGAATAATAATTAATTTAATTAATTATTAAATTAAGAAGATCAAGGAAAGTTTGAGTTAATAAATTCAAGGTGTCTACATGTGTAACCAATAATACCTATTATACAGTCAACAAACTAACATGGTGTGCACTCTATCACATCTATCTTACTGGCCACTAAAGCAAAACTTTTAAAATTTGAATATATTTATCTTCACGTGTTGCCTTACTTAATATCCAAACCAAAAGCATAAACTCTCAACTATGGTTGAATGTGGTACTAAGAATTATGATGTGCATCTAGATACTTATGCCACCTCTAAGTAATATACCTCAAAACTTAATGTAAACACTTCTAGACTTCAACAAACGGACTAGTTATTTAGGAAAAATTAATTATAGTGTACATATTCCAATACTTCTATAGTGATAACATTAATATTTTTCAAGAGAGTATTCATTATGGTATCAACTAATAGTAACAATGTCCACATGATTTCTTCACATTATTCATCATTTGACAAAGCTTCCTTGACATCAATGACAACATAACAACAATTTTACCTAAAATAATAATAGTTAACCAAATTATGAAGTTTATTACAAAGCCCTAAATACCTCCTACTATCTTTTGTCAACCTTGTATAACCTAGAAACTTCACCAAAATGAATAATGAGTAAATCTAATGGTGACCTTTCAATGATAATAGTGGTTCCTTTTCCAACTCTACAATAGTTTTACTTATCATAGATTAGTTTATTTTTTATTTACTACTTTATTACATTTTTATGGGGTTAATTTGATTAATTTAGTACCAAACATAAAAAAGTTTTGGTATTTTTTATTTATCATTTTGGGGAGACAAAATTATATCCTTGATGTAGTTTAGGATAAGTAAACTGATGAGAATTATTTCGGCAAGTTCTAAATATACATGTTGTAAAACAAGGTGTATGGTTCAATCTCGGGGTCAATGAAGATAATAAAAATAGTCCAAGTACATGTTACAATCATAATGAAATACATCAACAGAAATTGGCATAAAATAAGTTGGAAGAAAACATCCAATGCATCTTATTCATTTTTTGTTTAAGAACAGTGTAAAGAAATACTTGTTATAACTACATATGTATGAGCTTTGTTAGACTAGCATCATTAAGAACTCCTTAAATTAATAATGGTATATGCTTGAGTAATGATGGTAAAATAAATTATTTATTTTAAAAAATTGGTGTTTCTAATATTAATAAGGGAAGCGTACCAATAGTCATTATAGCTAACTTCTCCCACCCATAGAACCTAAACTATACATCGTATATTGATGATTTAATTTTGTTGTCTTCGTATGAAACTTAACTACTTAAAAAATATTTTATGACTTATGAGTAGTAATGATGCTCCGTATAGAGTTCATTAAGCACTAAAGGGTCTAAAAGTGTTCATTTCAAAGTGTTTCTTGATACCTACTTAAAGATGCCCCAATAACCATGCACTCAAAATTGTTAGTGTTTATGGACAAATGTCCTAATTTAGTCATGCACAAATATCCTAGTAGTGGTGCACAAATGGACCAATTATGAACCAAAATAGCTAAAAAAGGATTAGTTATTGGTACATGTCAAACGTATTAATGGGATTTTAGTTATCATGTTTGGCTCCTTTAAAATTAGTAATTGGTGGTTTGGGTGCACAAAAAGTGTCTGACTATTGGAACACACTCGACTACATGTGCTCTTCCCATATTCATTTAAAATTAGTTCAAGATACTTTGTGCACATATTCATTGAACAATTTATATATTTCCTTGTGTATGTTTGTAGTAATTAGAATATAAGCGGAATCAATTAGTATATAAACACTTTTAAGTAATTATTATGAAAGAGAATAATGAGACCCACTTGAGAATTTTTTATTTATTAATATGTGTCTTCCCAAACATTTTTGCAAATGGAGCATGAAGAGTACACTCCACTACACAATACCTTTCCCATGTGGGTGTGGATGGAAAGGCATGAGTTGTATTTATGTCTTGTCAAAGATGGTTGTGTGTGAAACTGGGATGTCATATTACCTCATATTATTAGATGAGGATGGGTGGCATGAAACATTGATGTAGGCCATCATCTTTTCTTCTCACTATACTCTCGACAAAATGATATAGACAAAAAATTTGGAAAATTTACAAATGTGAAAAACACACTATTGTTTCACCAGATTTTTTGTGGTTTTACGACACTAAGGATGAAGATCAATTGCTGCATTTTTTGTGAAAATCTATTGTATTTTCCACAATATCAAAACTATACGGCTAGTTATTTTGCACAAAGAATAGCCACATCCATCCTGTTTAGCTTTGCAAAGATAATTATTCATTTTTCTTTTCAAACTTTGAGAATTTGAGAAAGAGGTGAGATATTATAAGAAATCTTGTCATTTTTGTGTGTTCAAGTGTTAATTTGGAGGCTTCTTAGATTGGTAATTGATTTCTGTTTAGGTGTAGAAAGAGATTGAAGCAATGAAGCATAATATTTTGTCCTTTCAAATCTATCTTGAGATACATAATATTCTTGACCTTATTGCTTTATGTTTTAATATTATTTTCTTGTATTTGAGAAAAAACATAAAGAATTACTTTATTTTCATGCATGTCATTATTGAATCTATTCCAAGAGTGTTTGTGATTTTTTAATATTATTTTCTTGAGATTTTTTGAGCATGAGTGAAATTTTTCTCTAAGTGGGAGCGTATTGAATACAATCCTCTCCTTCATTATTCAAAGAGTTTTTTTGTGTTAAAAATAATAATCTTGCTCTTTGAAATGACCCAAGAGTAGGTACAATGTGTATCTCAGTCCCTTGTCATGTTCTTATTGTCAACTTTGGTTTGAGTATGAAAATTGGGTTTACCCAATTCCTTTGATTTTTTTCTTGGTGTGTGGGTTGGCTAGAGCCTAGCAGTATCATCATGATGTCATATGGTGATGTGGTAAATGCTCTCCCCTTAACTAGTTTGATCCTCATTCAAGAAGGAGCTTGCATGTAGATAGTATATAGAGTTTTAATTATTTTCAACGAATTAAACCTTCTAGTTGTAAAATTGTAAACCTCCCACATAAATGTTTGTGTATTGTTGTAATGGCATTTCTTTTGGGATGGAGAGTGTTTTCTCACCACTTGTATTGTGAGCTAAGTTCTTGTATTTTTTATTTTTTAACAAGCTAAGAAATTACACTATTACTTGTATATATTCAACTTTGAAATATGTTACGATATTTGTTAAAATGATTAATTTGTATGTTAGAGGTTCTTAAAAAGTGTCATCGAGTGATTTTTTAAAAGATTGAAACATACAACATGAAATTTCATTATGTATTTTGTGGGTTATGATAAAATTGGTGTATTTTATTAGGTTTGTGATTGTTTAAGATAGAAATAAATTATCTTTTTCACTCCAAAAGGGATATTCAAATTATAGTTTGTATAAATATTTAATAACTTAAGTCTATGGAACAATGAAGTAGATAAGTGATAGGAAAGTATGTTTATAAGTTTAAAATATATGAACACTTCATTTGACACTTGTTTAGATGATTTCAAAACTAGTGGAACAAGTTTTGTAAAAGTTGATGAAATGGAGCGTGAAAAGCGGGATAGAATAATATATTGAATCATATTTTAATAGTGTTGCTTAGTAAATGTCGCGTAGGAAAAATGTTCAATATTAAGGAAATTCTTATTTTTTTAGTAGATTCTAGAAACCTCTAAAAGAAGAAGAGAATTTTAATGAATTAAAGAAAAGTTAAAATGATGACTTAATGCATATTAAAATCCTATTAAAACAACTCTTAAGTACTTAAAAACTAAATAACATTCAATATTTATAACAAAGATTAGGTGGACACAATATCAATGTAGACTGATTAGTTGTGTTTTTTTTTTTTTAAATAGATTAATTGTTAAAACGAAAAGAATTTATTTTTGTATAGCTAACAATTGTTCTAAATTATTATTACTTACATAATCATTTCACTAGTTATATATTTATATGTATATATTGATAATAATTAGAAGACAAAATAAATCAATTAATATATAAACACTTTCAAGTAATTATTATTAAAGAGACTTATGAGACCCATTTAAGACAAACTTTTTTTTAATACTAGTTAGTTAGAAATAACTTTTGGATTGATTTTTAAACTTAAATATACAATACATTATATTTTTTCTTATCTGAAAACTTATCACCCTTATTAGATTAAGTACTACACAATCATATATTTGTCTAAGGTAATAAAAAATTATTAAAATTGTAAGTTAAAGTGGTCTCTTTATGTAGCAATATTTTTTCAAGAGTACCTAATCTCAAGTTTTAGTGGAGAGTTTTTCACCAATAAAGTTATATTATATTACTTAATAAAAATCATGTAAAGTATGTTCACGCACAAAAATGGATAAAAGGGTTACATTTAAGAAAGTTAATAAACAAATAAAATTATATCAATTTAGGTGAGAACAAACTATACATTAAGTCATCCACGAAAAAAATCATCTTATCCCAAATAAAAAGTAAACCAATTAAGATGCAAGGAAGGTATTTAGGGGAGACAAGAGGACTAAGTGTGGGAATTTAGGGACAAATTTTGATAGCTTATCTTATTTGTCAAATAATTTTTTTTGATCGAGGATATTATATCATCCAAAAATTTGTGTAGATATTCAATATGGAAGCGCAAGTCTTTAAGTTGAAACCTCTTCAACCATGAGCCAAGGACTCAGGGGTATCTACTCCAAATTTTTTTGGGGCATGATCTAGGCCTCATACCTTACGATGTTGGATCCTTGCACTCAACAACACTTGCCAAAGTGAGCTCATTAACAACTATTCAACTTCACCACCAAACCAAGGGTCCATTAGTGTTAAACAAAATTTTCAATATGATTATATATTTAGAGTTGTTATCCCTCTTGCTCCTCCTCCACCATCCTCATTGACAAGAATCTCCTTCCCTTAAAATTTCTCTCCCTCTCAGCATGTGTCTCTACCTCTTAGTCCATCTTTTAGGCTCCACACCCCCTAGCTTCAGCAAGCTGATAATTTGTTCCTTATAAAGCCCTCCAATCAGCTGGTTTCTCAAGTTCAAATGATTGGTTTCTAAGGCTAATGTGGTATTGGATGATAATATAATTGTTTCTATCATTGAGAATTTTGATGCTTCCCTCTCTTGGTTGCAATGTAAAGGAGAGATCCCAACTTTAGTTAATCCTTATGATCTTCTTTCTTTGGATTTAGATTCTACTCTACATGATGTTTTTGTTACATTTTCTCCATCCTCGTTTGGCATTGTGGGGGATAAAGCTAGATCCTTTTGTTCTATTTTTCAATATCCTTCAACCAAGACCCCTCCTAGGACTTATGCTAATAGAAAGTTATGCCTTCTATTGAATCTAAGATTCATAACGATATTGATGTTGTTATTCAAAATACAACACAGTTTACTTTGTATCAGGGTATAAAGAGTAAGAAGAAGCCTTTGATTGGCCCTCCAACCACAAGTGATGCTAAGTCCAAGAGGAATCTCCAACCTGAGTATGTTGGGGATACTAACTCTACCATTAAAAAGACTCAGGAAGGGAGGGTAAGAAAATACTCCCCTCTGGATCAACGAGGATTATTTCTTGGAATGTTAGGGGTTTAAATGCCCCTACCAAGAAATGGGTCATTAAGAGCCAATTGTTGAACTCAAAATTTGATATTGCTCTCATTTAGGAAACTAAAATGTCTGACTCAACTGCCTCTTCTCTTTTTTCTTCATGGAAATTGGGGATTTTTTGGCCTTCCCCTTCTGATGGATCTTTGGGAGGCCTTGCTATCCTTTGGGATCCTAATAAGGGCTCTATGGAACCTATCTATAAAGGTAAATATTGGAAGCTTTCCATGGTTGAAAGTTGTTGTTCAAAATTGTCACTTTGGTTGTTTAATATTTATGGTCCTACATCTATCATTGAGAAAAAAAAGTTACGGAAACTTCTCGGAGAACTGATTAAGGATTTTCATGGAGAGTTACTCATTTTGGGTGGGGACTTCCATGTGGTTCTAAACAATGATGATAAAATTGGGGGGATTTTTCCCTCGCCAAAAGTAATGATGGATTTCAATCAGTTCATTTCTGATTGTAACTTACTTTATGTTTCCCCTAAAATGGGTAGGTTCACGTGGACAAACCGCAGAGTATATTTTTGTCATATAGAAGAATACCTTGATCTCTTTCTCCTTCATGATCATTGGCTGAACATTGACAACGTTTACTACTCTTCTATTCTTCCATTCATAGGTTCTGATCACTTCCCAATTTATTGGATGTTGCAGGAACTTCCTCCCACCGAAAAGGCACATTTAAATTTGAACCAATGTGGTTCAGGGATCCTTCCTTTCTCCCCCTCCTTAGATCTTGGTGGGATAACTCTCCTTTTATGAAGGGAACTCGTCTTTTTAGATTGGTCAAATGCTTGTAGCTTCTTAAGGTTAAAATTAAAGATTGGAATGTCAGAAATTTTTTGAAAATATATTTCATGAAAAAATTTGGATACAATCTAAGTTGAATACCTTAAATGATTACATTATTTCCAATAACATGGACTCTCAGACCTTTTCTCAAGAGAAATAACTTAGAAATACCTTAGAAGAAATCCTTTCAAGAGAGGAAGTATACTGGAAACAGAAGTCAGTGAAACATGGATTGCTGATGGGGATGGAAATAATAGGTTTTCTCATGCCTCTTCTAAATTGAAACAATTTAAAAATAAGATTATTTGCATTGATTCCCCTTCGGGCTTGATTGAGGAGGAAAATGGCATTGTTGTAGGAGTCTCCTTCTTTAGTAACTTCCTTTCCAGACAACAAACTCAAAATGTTGATTCTATCTTGGATTCAATTCCACCATGTGTGTCCCAATTTGATAACTTGAGGTTGATGGCTCCTTTTACATTACAAGAACTTAAAGAGGTTGTCTTCAGCATAACCCTAGATAAAGCTCCTAGGCCTGATGGGTTTACAATTCTATTTTTTCATAAATGCTGGGAATTTATAGGTCTTGACATTTTGTTAGCTTTAGAAGAAGCAAGAATTAAAAAAAAAACCACGTTGAAATAACTGAACAACACCTGGATTACTTTGATTCCTAAAAAGGATGATCCTAGGACTTTTGCATATTTTCGTCCTATTTCCCTATGTAATTCATTATATAACATCTTTAAAAAAGAAATTTCAGCTCACTTGGAAAAGATTCTTCCAAAAATTATTTCAGATAAACAAGGTGGTTTTGTTCTCGATAGAGAAACCCTAGAGGGTGTTATACTTTCTCATGAAATCCTACATTCGGTATCTTTAGAAAACATACCAGCTATAGTTCTAAAATTAGATATGATGAAGGCATATGACCAAGTTGATTGGGATTTTTTAATGAATGTTCTTAATAGGTTTTTTTTATGCTAATTGGGTTAAGTGGATATATTCATGTATTTCATCACCTACATATTATGTGATTATAAATGGTTCTCTGAGAGGTTTCTTTTCTTCCTCTAGGGGTGTTCGATGGGGATATCCTTTATCTCATTTCCTCTTCATACTAATAGATGAAGGGCTTAGCAAAGCAATTTGTCATGCTAAGAATATTGGTGCTTGGAAGGGTATTAAGATTGAGGCTGGTTTTGAATCCTATACTCATAATTTATTTAATGATGACACACTTCTTTTTGGTCACCCTACCATTACTGAGTCTCATACCATAAAGGAGGTTATTGATAATTACTCAATGGCTTCCGGACAAATGGTTAATCTGGCTATATCTAAAAAAATTTCCTAAAAGTTTCTCCTTTGGTTCAAAATAGCTTACTTCACTTTTGGGGTTTTTCACTGGGTGAATTTCCTTGTCGTTATTTAGGGATTCCCTTCTATACTGGTTCTGAGAAGCACCAATTTTGGGATAAAGTTATCTCTTCCATGTCTTAAAAGATTTTGTCTTGGAAACATAAGTGGCTAACATTATCAAGGAAGCTACTTATGATCAAGTTAGTTTTTAATGTTATTCCTATATATTTGATGTATGTTCTAAAAATGCCTAAGCATTCCATTCAGGAACTTCAGTTCATTCTCAGAGATTTTCTTTGGGCACAAAATGTATCTCAAAAGAATAAGCTTCCATTGTTGGCTTAGCACAAGTTTGTACACCTAAAGCGGCACCAGGGGCTAGTATTAGGGACCTTCCTCTTTAGGATAAATCTTTGGGTGCTAAACTTTTGTGGAAGTTATATCGTAACCTTGAGTCAAAATGGGAAAAACTCATGAGGGTAAAATATTTAGACTCTAATGCTCGTGAGAGAATTTTTAATACTTCATCTCTTCCTCGTGGATCTGCAACGTGGAACTTTTTATGCTCTTATACTGATCTACTTCTTCCTTCATTATCATGGCTTGTTCATAATGGAGCTAAGGCTCATTTTTTGAGAAGATTCTTATAATGGACATAAACTGTTGTATCATATTAGGGATTGGTCCCCTTTAGATGTTCAATTCAAAATTGCATGGGGCAATGAGGTATGTAATTATTACTATATAGGTAATGGATCTATTTGTTGGAAGGATTTGTCTCAATTTGATAATGCTACGGGGATGGTAACAGAAATTAGTAAGGAATTGAATTCACGTATTATTATTTATTCTTCTCGAGAAGATGAACTTATATGGCTTGGTTCTCCTTCAAGAAAATATTATTATTTGATGGAGTTTGTAGGGGTGACCCTGGCATCTCTGGGGCTAGGGAAATCATCACAAATGTTGATGGTAAAGTTATCAAAGTCATTTGTAAGAACTACCTCCTAATATAAATAATGTGGCAGAAATGGAAGCTCTTATTTTAGGCCTTTCTTGTGAACTTTCTATGAACATCACTAATTTGATAATTAAGGGAGATTATATGGTTGTGTATAATATTGTTACAAACATGAGATATTCTTGCTGGAAATTACAATATAGTCTTGATACAATATTGGAAAAGTTGCACTTTTTTATACCTATGATTTTAAACACTGCTATAGGGAAGCAAATATGGTTGTCGATTTCCTGGCTCACAAAGCAATTGATGATACTCTACCTCTACAGGAAGTAGAGGAACATGTTTTACTTAATTTGGTTTAATATTGGTTCATCTCATCATGATGGACTAATGATATTCTAGAGTGACTACATTATTTCATTTTGGTGGGTAGAGGAGATCTATCGTAAAAAAGATGGCTCAGACTATTTTTACTTTAGATGGTGGATATCGTCATATGTATACATTTTTGGTTTCTGATTATTGCCCTCATTATTTTGGATTGTTGGTAGTTTCTATCTACTATTTCAATCGGGTTTCACCAATATGTCCTCGCTTTGTCTTCTTCAGAATTTTGGAAACTCCTTAACTCTTCTTCCACATCCGATTTGGGAATCCTAGTACTCTGCTTCTACTCCCAATATTTCTTCAAATAACTTATGTATCATTCTGTTCATGGTTGGGTTATTCTACATGGTATTTTATTTGATGAAAATGACACTTTAATTTCTCTATTGCTTCGATTCCTTAGAACAAGATAGTGCCTAGTGCTACTTAACTCCTCAGTTATTCAAAATGATTTCTTACTCGATGAGTTGCTTCATCCTTTTGGACCATTGGCACATGTGTACTTTGTGATGTCACCCATTATCAGGTAACTTTCTTCTTCTCTAACAACCTTTTCAACTTATCTGATGGTGAATATTATTCTATATGACGTCAACACCCCAACTCTTCTTCTTTTGAATAAATTGTGTATGCTTCATAGTTGCTTGACTATTTGATGCAACCTTTTGTTTGATTCAAATGTGGCATGGACCTACCACACTTCCAACAACCCCATCCACCATTACTCAACCTGCCCACTTTATTCGAAATGAGATTTTGCTTGACATCGACTACTGGACCCCACAAGCAAATCTTCTGACTCAATCCTTTATCCACGAAACATGTGTCACCATCCCGCATACTTGAAACTTATGAGACATCCCTAACATTAGTACATGCTTCTTCTCCTCTATTAATACAAGCAATTTTATGCATCTTGCATAATTACTAACAGGCAGCTCTAGACATCAATGATTATTTCATTTGTGTGATTTTATTTAAAAATATGGAATTTTATTACCATCCTCTATCACTTGATAGCCTAAAATCCTTCCTGGTTATGGAAAAGAAAAACATTAATTTTATTTTGCATCATGTAAATCCTTTGAAAGCAACGAAATTGTATGCAGAGTATTTCAGGCGAAATTGTGGGGGAAAATATATTGTGTGAACAACTTGTAATCATTTTGTATCTTGCCAATATTGAAAAAACCTTAGGCATTAATAGAGTAGACCAGGAAATGGTTTAGGAGTGGATAGAGAATATTTGTTCATGGGACTCAAAACTCTTCGCTTTAAGCCATTTCCCAAATGAGGTTCTTCACTTTTTTAGCAGATTCAAAAGGCAAGTTGCAATTTCTCACATTGAAAAATATCCTAATCTTGCTGATAAATATCATAGACAACCTCAAGAAATGCATTTTATGGAGGAAAGATTGAAGGAACGTGATGCTTTAACTTCAAATAAGAATGCATTTTTAAGCTTGCTGGCTATTTCTGAAAATCAATTAAATCATACTAAATATTTGGCTAGGTTTGAGTTTATTGTGGCTGATTGTGCATTTATTCCTATACTTTCCAGAATTGAGATACTTTCACAAATGCCCTAGGATTTTGTATTACTTGGAGGAAACAAAAAAATGACCAAGTTATCAAGTTATTATAGGTCCATATTCAACCACGTATGGAAACATGAAAGTTTTATTGCCCTAAATTTTTAATATGAGCATAAGGAGAATGTTTCATAAATGTTACTATATCTTCTTTTCTAGCACCACTAATGATGAACTATAATTGATTGAATGTTTGAAGATGACAAAGTTGATGATCACTGAGCTGCAGAAAGTAAATGCAAGACATTAAATCAGTTAATGTATTGTTTTTTCATTCATGTCAACTTGATATGGTATGATTGTTCATACACATATTTTCACAACACTTAAAGATCTAAAGAGACAAAGTTTTTTTTGTCGGTAATCATATACACCAAGTGACAGTAAACCCCGACAGACAATGAACTGCAAGCACAAAAGTTCACAGTGTTAACCGACAGATAGTGTTACCTGAGAAAGTGATACCTAAGAAAGCATTACCAAGCTAACTGTAGTTGTCACCGAAAAAAACTAAATTTGATGCCCGAGCTATCTGTAGTAGTCACCGAGCACAACTAAAGTGTTGACTGACAGGAACTAAAGTTATAAAATGACAAAATACTTAGCTGACAGGAGCTATATTTAGAGTTAACTGATTGTTTGCTTTATTTCTATAGATTAGGTAAAAGCTAAAGATAAGAAGGAGATTTAAAGCATGTTTTATTCTAGAAAACAAGGAGAGATTTATGGAATAAAACTAAAGCAAGCATGGTGAGCTTTACGGATCAAGAAGTGATCAACGAAGAAAACAAGAAGAATGAATGGTGAAATCATGTCTATATTAAGAGACAAGTAATTCATTATGAAATGAGGAATACTGAGTATAATTATGGTGAAGATAGAAGTCTTCATGCAGATATGATCATACAAGCTGAAGGACAAAGCCAATAATTTTGCAGATACCAAGAAATAGAGAAGAAACAACATTCACCGAGAAGAAAGAAGTGGATCAAAAGGAATTGAAGAGAACATTGATCAGAAGAGGTATTATGGACTTACAATAGATCTGAAAATCTGCAATTCAAAGTTGTATTAATGAACATATCATTTACTGTTTCAGTTTAACCATTGATTCAGAAAATCTCTTAACCAAGTGGGATTTAACCATCCTTAATATATTGAGATACATCCCAAGGAGTATCAAAAGGTTTTCATGTTGAAAACATAGTGAATTCTAGGTCAAGTGATAAACTAGTAGTTTTAAATCCTCTAACAAGGTTTCACTTAACAGTTTGTTTGTAACCTTTAACAGATTCGGCTCTTCACTGAGCTCACTTCAGAAGAGTGAGAATTTTGGGTTACTGGTCCCAAGTGGTTTTTCCCTTAACAGGGTTTCCACATTAAAAATCCCTGTGTCAAATATGTATATGGTTCATTTATTTGATGTTTTTCTTTACACATTACTAAAATAGGATTGATCTGTAAACACTAAGTTATTTATTGATATTTGGTAACGGTTAAGAAAAGATAAACTGCTATTCGGTAAAGCTTAAGAAAAGGATAAATAGTATAAACACCGAGAAGTATATATATGTTAGATTTACACAAGGCATACATATTGTAGGACTAAAGATAACTAGAGGTTTTATATTTGTGGTATAAAGGTTTGGTTGGATTATTGGATTAATTTTTTAGGCCACTGATTCATCCCCCCCAATTATTCTAACAATTGGTATCAGAGCTTGTGTGCTTGGAAGAGAGTTTAAAAACTCAAGCTAAAGATCACAAGATGAACAAAAGGGATGTGCCTAAGTTGAACAAGGACAAATTTTCATCATGGAAAATTAGGATAAGACTCCACCTATTAGGTATTGGAAATGATGCCACACAGTACCTGGATATTGAATTTATTTTACCTACTGGACCTCTAATAGTTGATCAATTGAGAGAGAAGCATTAACAGAATTCTATGATGATAGAAATTGCTTCTTCACTCTCCGATGCTGAATTTGAAGATGTCAAATCATGTACCACTGCAAAGAAAATGTGGGAAAAACTCAAGCTAGTACATGGAGGAGATAAAAATGTGCTGAGAGCTAAGGCTAAAAGCCTAAGAGGAAAGTTTGATGACCTAAGAATGAAGGAAGGAGAAAACATCACTCAGTATAGCTGCAGAATCAAAGAGGTTGTTAATGCTATCCGAGGAGTAGGAGGTGTACTTGAAGAAGAAACAGTGGTAAGTAAAATTATCAGAACCTTATTGCCTATTTATGCTATTAGAGTATCTACTATACAAGAAATGAGAGTAGTAGAAAATAACAATGTTACTCTAGATAGTTTAACTGGTAGACTTATTTCATTTGAGATGAATAACTTTGACAATAGTGTCTTACCAACTATTGAGTTTGCATTCAAATCTTCTTTGAAAGTAAGTAAATCAAGTCATAAACACACTATGAGAAATGATAGTGAAAGTGATAGTGATGAACAAGAACTTGATGAGATTGAAGCACCAATGGCTAGAAGATTGCAGAGAGACAAAGGTAGATACAAAGGTAAATTAACATTGGTATGTTTTAATTGTAAAGAGATTGGACACTTTTCTGCTAGATGCCCTAACAAAAGAAAAGAAGACAGAAACAATGATAGAAGAGATAACTGAGACTACAAGGACAAAGGAAAGAAGGCTTGTTACCTAGCTAATAACAAAGCTGAAAATACTGACACTGAATCTGATGAAGATATTGAGGTAGTATTTATTTCTATGAAGGATGATTCAGATGAAGAAGAAAGGTATGTTGAAATTACACTCATATCTAAGGTTAGTAAAAATCATGTCTGGATTATTGATAGTGGTTGTACTCACCACATGACTGGAGATAAGGAAAAGTTTGAAACTTTTGAATATTATAATCGTGGATCTGTAAGAATGGGTAATGACTCACCTTGTCTAGTTGAAGGTAAAGGAAAAATCATGTTGAATAATTTGATCAGATGTGAAAATTCATATTGGGTGAAATGACTTAACTATAATCTATTGAGTGTTTCACAACTAAATAACAAAGGACACCGAGTTGCGTTTGAGAAAAAAAAGGCAAAGATCTATAATGAATCAGGAAGGTTGATCGGTACTGGTGAGAAAAAAAAAGGTAACCTATTCTATCTTGATGATATTAAGACCACTTGTTTATTGGCTAGAAATGAAGACATTTGGTTGTGGCATAAAAGGTTATGTCATGTGAATTTTGATAACATGGTTAGGATAAGCAACAAGAGAAAGGTAAGAGGCTTACCGAGCATGTCAAAACCCGACCATGTCATGCATAAGAATTGTCAAAAAGGTAAAATGACAAAGTCTAGTTTCAAGAGAAAAACCTACACATCTAATGCTATTCTAGAATTAGTCCATACTGACTTATGTGGACTAATGAGAACAAAGAGCTATTATGGTGAAAAATACTCCATTCTCTTTGTTGATGATTATTCTAGAATGATGAATGTTATGTTCTTAAAAGAGAAATAAGAAGCATTTAAGATGTTTAAATGGTATAAATATATATTTGAAAAGAAAAGTGGAAAGGAACTAAAATGTCTAAGATCAGATAGAGGAGGAGAATTTATTTCTGATGAATTCACTAACTTTTGTAATGAGCATGGAATTCAAAGACAGGTTTCTGCAGTGAGAACACCACAGTAGAATGGGATTGTTGAAAGAAGGTACAGATCAATTGTTGATTGTGCCAGAACATTGATGATTGAGAAAGGCATCACACAAACATTCTGGAGAGAAGCTGTCAGTATTGTTGTATATACATTAAACCAAGTTCAATTGAAGAAAGACACAAATAAGACACCTTATGAGCTATGGTATGGATACACACCTAATGTAAGTTACTTTAGAATTTTTGGAAGTCGATTTTATATTTTGAAAGATGAGAGAAATGGAAAGCTTGACTCCAGAGGTGATGAAGGAATATTTCTAGGTTATTCTACCAAAAGAAAGGCTTATAAATTTCTTAACAAATCCTCTAACAAAATCATTGAAAGTGCAAATGTCAAAGTGGATGAATTTGCTGAGAAAAATGACGAGGAAAGAAGAAAAGAATTGGAAGACTACAAAAAATTTGTCTACACTAAATAACCTAACACTCTACCTGAGCAACAGTGTATCTCTACCGAGCAACAGAACAATGCACCCGAGCAATAGGCTGCACACACTAAAAATTGGGAAATTGCTCAAAATGATGAACATAGCAATGGAGATCAAAATGAAGGTCAAGATGATGATCAAAATGATGAAAAAATATTTGAACATGTACTTGCTAAGTATGTCAAAAGACACCATCCACAGAACCAGATCATAGGAGATAAAAAGGTTGGAATGAGAACAAGAAGTAAGTCATTGAACACTAGATGTTTGATTTGTCATTTTGAGCCTAAATCTGTCAATACTGCACTTGAGAATCAAGAATGGGTCAGTTCTATGAATAAAGAAATTGAGAAAATTGAAAAGAACAAAACATGGACATTAGTACCTAGACCAAATGAAAAAAATGTCATTGGTACCAAATGGATATTTAGAAACAAATTGAATGAGAATGGAGAATTCACAAGAAACAAAGCAATATTAGTAATCAAAGGGTATGCACAAGAATAAGGTATTGATTATGGAGAAACCTTTGCACCCATTGCTAGACTAGAAGGAGTAAGAATTCTACTTGCTTATGCTGCCTACAAGGGATTCAAAGTATACCAAATGGATGTCAAATCTGCATTTCTGAATGGAATACTAGAAGAAGAGTTATACATTGAACAACCAGAAGGGTTTGTTGATCCTAACAAGAGAAACATGGTTTTTAGACTGCACAAAGCCTTTTATGGATTGAAACAAGCACCGAGAGCATGGTATGAAATAATTCACTCTTATCTCATAAGTATTGGATTTGTAAAAACAAGTGATAATAGTAATCTATATTTAAAAGAAGATACTAATGATAACATTCTAGTTGCTGAAATATTTGTTGATGATATCATATTTGGAGGCAATGATATGTTATGCAAATCATTTGCTGATGAAATGAGTAAAGAGTTTGAAATGTTAATGTTTGGGGAGATCAAATTTTTTATTGGTCTACAAATTATTCAACATGATGAAGGCATATACATCACACAATCAAAATACATCAAGGAAGTTATGAAGATATTCAAGATGGAGGACTCCAAGGTAGTGGGAACACCTATGGAAAATGGATGCAAACTGACGAAAGAAGACAAGTCAACCGAGGTAAATCAGACCCTATATAGATCTATGATTGGCAAACTCATGTATGTTGTACATACTAGACCTGATATAGAACATGCAGTTGGAATAGTTGTTATATTCACTGCTAATCCCAATTAATCACACATGACTGTTGTCAAAAGAATTCTAAGATATCTAAAGAATACCAAAGACTATGGTGTATGGTATAATAAAGAAGGCAAATTTGAGCTTCAAGTCTATACAAATGCTTATTGGGCTAGAAACATAGATGATAGAAAGAGCACAATAGGAGGAGCATTCTTTATGGGTGACAGACTTGTCACATGGATAAGTAAAAAGCAAGGATGCATCTCTCAATATACTGCATAAGCAGAATATGTGGTTGCTGCTGCAAATTGCTCTAACATTGCATGGATCAAGCAATTATTGAAAGGTATGAATATGGAAATCCTTGAACCAATAATTATCTATTGTGATAATACAAGTGCTATCAATATTTCAAAGAACCCTGTCATGCATGCTAAGACAAAGCACATTGCTATCATGCATCATTAATTAAGAGAACAAGTGCAAGAGAAAGAAGTGATACTAGAATATGTACAATCCAAAGAACAATTAGCAGACATTTTCACAAATCCACTACCAAAAGATACATTTGAGTACCTGAGGAAGAGACTAGGGGTCAGACCCTTGTCTACTGGTCACTAAGCTGACTAGAAGGCTGCATCAACCTACACATTATCATAAAATCATTCATGTTGATGCAAGCAAAGATATGGACTGCAATGATATATCAGTACAAGAAGGTACTTATCTGAACCGAACACCAACTAAATTGTTTTCTACTACAGAGATGTATTGATGATGGACGGGAGAGAGAGATATATTTTTGTTTAGCATTGTTTTCAAAGGGAGAGATGTACTCAATGAATATATCCATATGAAATATCTATCATGATCATCCAAAGGGAGAGAAGAAGATATATCCATCAGGGAGAGGAATAGTCAAAGGGAGAGAAAGATTCAAAGAAACAACCATCCATCTAAGTGAGAGAATTAGAGAAAAGTTAACACTGCATATCTATCCAGAAAAGGGAGAATAGATTCTACAAACAAAGGGAGAGACAAAATAAAAAGTTTCTACATCTATCCAGTAAAGGGAATGAAGAATGAAGAGAGCACTCTGGAGGAATCAAATCTAAGCTAGAAGAGCATAACGAGAGTCAGATATTTGTATTGGTTATAGAATAAATAGTTTGGGACAGATTGATGAACTACAATTGATATATTTCATATTGTATTAGTATTATGTTGCCATCAACGCCAAAGGGAAAGATTGATGAACTATAACTAATTGAATGTTTGAAGATGACAAAGTTGATGATCACCAAGCTGCAGAAAGTAAATGCAAGACATTAAATCAGTTAATGTATTGTATTGTCATTGATGTCAACTTGATATGGTATGATTTATCATACACATATTGTCACAAAACTTAAAGATCTAAAGAGAGAAAGTTTTTGTCGTCGGTAATCATATACACCGAGCAACAGTAAACCCCGACAGACAGTGAACCCCAAGCCTAGAAGTTCACAATTTTAAGTGACGGGTAGTGTTACCCGAGCAAGTGATACCCAAGAAAGCATTATCGAGATAACTACAGTTGTCAGCAAACAGAACTGAAGTTGATGCCTGAGATATCTGCAGTAGTCACTAAGCACAACTGAAGTGTTGACTAATGGGAAATAAAGTTCGAAAATGACAAAATACTTAGCTAACATGATCTATATTTAGAGTTAACTGATTGTTTGCTTTATTTCTATTGATCAGTTAAAAGCTAAAGATAAGAAGGAGGTTTAAAGCATGTTTTATTCCAGAAAACAAGGAGAGATTTACGGAATAAAACTAAAGCAAGCATGGTGAGCTTTACGAATCAAGAAGTGATCAACGAAGAAAACAAGAAGAATGAACAGTGAAATCATGTCTATATAAAGAGACAAGTAATTCATTATGAAATGAGGAATGTTGATTATAATTCTGGTGAAGATAAAAGCCTTCATGCAGATCTGATCATATAGGCTGAAGGACAGAGCCAAGAATTCTGTAGACACCGAGCAATAGAGAAGCAACAACATTCACCGAGTAGAAAGAAGTGGAGCAGAAGGAATTGAAGAGAACATTGATCAGAAGAGGTATTATGGACTCATAATAGATCTAAAAATTTGCAATTCAAAGTTGTATTAATGAACAGATCATTCACTATTTCAGTTTAACCATTAATTCATAAAATCTCTTAACCGAGTAGGATTTAACCATCCTTAATATATTGAGATACATCCCAAGGAGTATCAAAAGGTTTTCATGTTGAAAACATAGTGAATGCTAGGTCAAGTGATAAACTGTTATTTTTAAATCCTCTAACAAGGTCGCACTTAACAGTGTGTTTGTAACCTTTAACAGGGTTAGCTCTTCACCGAGTTCACTTCAGAAGAGTGAAAATTTTGGGTTAAGAAAAGATAAACTGCTATTCGGTAAAGCTTAAGAAAAGGATAAATAGTATAAACACCGAGCAATATATATA
>MU226051.1:2660386-2679047 GCA_018584345.1 Thuja plicata | reverse complement strand
CCCCCCCCCCCCCCCCACCCTCTCAGTTATTCTAACAATTAATGGTATACTTATATTCATGCTTACTAAATTTGTCTCTTATTTTGGGCGTGAATATGAGTTTATTTTATAATAGGGGTCAACTTTTATTTCTCATGATTTCTTAGAATTTACTCATATTAACACAAGATATTGAGTTAAGTTTTGTGCTATGAATTTGGGTATCATGGTATTTGGTTGTGCCTTTTTGTTGGCTTGATATGCCAAAAACTAAATATCATGGCAATAATGGACTACTATATCCATGTACTATTTACGAATTAATCACATTCCATTTTAGATATAGACCCATTCATGCTGGGTACTGTGAAGTTTTTTATTATATGTCAGTCATCTTGACTGTAGATTTTTGTAGGATAATATATAGTTGTGTCGCCTAACATGCTGGTTTTGGATATGAAATTTATGAATTAGTTAAGATTGTAAATGATTTTTGACATTGTAATTTCTGAAAGTATTGATTCGTTTTGGTTTCCTACACATGTTGACTTCTCTTGGACACTATTGGCAGCTATCATTTCATGTTTTTCTTCTTTAGTTTCACATGGCCTTTAAAATGACTCAATTTTTTCCACAATTACATGTTGGGCACAATCATATTATCATCTAAGGTTAGAAAATACAATTATTGATATTTTTTGCAAGGATGACACAAACCTTGGATGGTAAGTAGACTTCACATGTTTCTTTTTTGGATTATTTTGCATTTTATTTTCTAGTTTCCTTGCTTACATTCAGAGATTGGATAGTGGCACCTTTCCAATTGGTGGATTTTGTCGTATATTTATCTTGCTACTAAAATTGTATATGCAGAAATGTTGGGTGCCTTTAGAGTTGGTTTAGATGATGAAATTAATTTCTCAGTAACACTTCTTGAAAAAATACCAACATCAGATTGCAAATGAGATTTTATATCTTGCTCTTAAAGTCTTTGAGTTTTGTGGAATCCTCTGGGCGAGACTTCATGTTCTTTGGATATAGGAAAATAACATGTAGCAGATTGAGAATTTGTATTGGGGACTAGTCTATTTTCATAGATGATTTTGTATAGGGGTGGATTGTTAAATGTAAATACTCCTATGAGTATATGATGTACTAGCTATATCACATATTTTTTCTCTTTTATCAAATTTTTGATTGGAGAAGTAGGCCTTTAGTTAGGTTTTCATGAATTTGGGCAAGACCAGAGGTTTTCTTCACCTGGTTCTTTCCTACCGGTGCCCTTTGAACCAAGAAAGAAAATTGTAAAATTTATATTATAATTAATAAAATATCTTAGTTATATATCCACTTTTACCATAAAAAAAATGTTTGTATATTATTCTAAATAAAATCATATAAAACCTAAATCCATATCAAAATAATCCCATAAAATATTGATGATTACTTGTATTTTTTTTATCTACAAAGTCGTTTTAGCTACACAAGAGTATAAGGCTTACGCTAAACCTCTTCAGCTAAGAACCAAGAATTGAGGAGTATTCATTCCACCGAATTTGCTCGAAGCACGATCTCAACCTCATCCCTTATGATGTTGGAGTCTTGCACCCAATAAGACTTGATCTTTAGTGGATCCATTAAAAACCTTTCAACTTCCCTAGTAGACTAAAGACCCATTAATCATATTCTCATTTTATATGATACAATCTTCCTAAAATTTAATTGTATTTTAAAATAACCCTTAAATGCAACTCTACCACCATTCAGTAGTTATATGGTCTTTGTGGTGGGAAAGGAATAAACACATATTTAGGAAGGTGTCAACTCTGATTCAGAATGTTCAAGAAAAGATTGAACATTCAGTCTCTGAAGCAGTAATGACACATTTCCAAAAAACCAAAACATGCACATCTACCTTTTCCTCTTGGGACAACCAAGTCCTTAAATCATGGCCTAACATTTCTCTTCCTTTCAATGGTTCCACAATGAGCATATCTAAGGTGAAGATCAATAGAAGTGAGGTCAAATGGCAGGTTCCTTCCTCACCATTCATGAAAATGAATTTTTATGGTGCCTCCAGAGGAAACCCAGGAGTCTCGATCATGGGTGTTTACATTAGGAACTCATTTGGCAGCTTAATAGCTGCTAAAGTCATTCCACTAAATAATGAGACTAATTATATGGCCAAAGCCATGGATATGTTACATGACCTTGTCCTTGCCAATAGTTTGGGAATTTCACATCTCCATGTTCAGGGAGATTCCATGTTAATAATTGAAGCAACCAAGAAGATAATGTGCCAAAATTGGAGGATAAACTATGTCATGCAAAAGGTATGGAGTCTACTTGATAAGTTCACTGCCTTTGTTATTTCCCATACATTCAGAGAGGGAAACAAGTTGGTTGAACTACTTGAAAACATGGCATGTGACAGTGGTGAGGTGAGCTTCAGTGATGACATGGATAAGTTAGGTTCCTATCCACAATTTGTAGAAATATTACTCAATGATTGTGACAAGTCACTCTATTTTGGGTTGGGTAAGGATCAAAGTACAAAACAAGGCTCATGATGATGCAAGTGTATGTGGTGGCACATCTACATAACACAAGTTCACATAATTATGAGACTGCAAGTGTCCACTTCATTATTCCTCTTTTTTTATCTGGAATGCACATTAATGATTTACGCCACCATCTTCTTTCATTTGGCACATTTGACTTAATTATATTTTGTGATATAGTCATTTCACATTCTCAATGTGTTATATTCCCAACTCAAACCCACTTGAGAAAGGACACAAATTTTATGGGATGTGACATGCAGATCGTGTGAATGATAGATGTTTCCTGCTAACCATGTTTGTTGTGTGTCCAGATTTAGGAAATTTGTGCCTGCCTATGTAACATCCTTTTTATAGTATGAAGGGGTCTTGGTGGAGTGTTGTTTCATTATTGTGATGGATTTGGGTTAATATACCATTGTGTGAAGGAGGCTTTAAATTTTTCTATTGGATTATCCCTTCTCCATATATCTGCTTCATACCAGGCTATCTCTAGACGATGAGGGTGAGGTTAGGAATATTCCTAATATCTGTGTGAATTGCAAATGACTACATATGGAGTATCTACTATGAAACTATCATATTTCTCTGTCGGTGCAAGATTGGGAGTTTTTTCACTCACTGGTAAAGTCAAGGATGAAGATATGGTGAGTATGTTTCACATGAACTACTGCCAATACCAGGAGAATGTGAGATTGGTGATTGGGGAAGAAGTGCTCTTTCCTAGGGATCCTTGGGTAATATTTCCCTCTCAAATTGTTTCTATTTTACTTTCTAATGCATTTGACCTACTTCAATATTTCACAATGCTTAATTCCATAGAAGAGAAGGCTGTGAGGAATGTTTTTCTTCATAAAAATAAGATTTTAGTCACACTCCAGGGTTATGACCTTTGGAATGGGTGGGGTTTTGTTGGGGGTTTGTTTTTTCATCATGAATTATTTGAAGGGTGTGTGTATGTCTCAGTGTACAATGTTATAAAGAAAACCCTGGCTCAACAGAACACACAATTTCTGGAAGCTACTTTTGAAATGTACTTGCATATTGTGGGTGATGATCTAGGTGAATGTATTTGGCATAGGGTTAATGCTATTATTGTTTTAATGGACCATGAACATGATCCTCCATGCTAGGTCACTCCATTGTGTAGGGTCAGGCTTGGCCTTGTCAATCAGGCCCCAGGTATGGTACAAGACATAGAAAGTTCATCAATGCGTGCAGGGCTTCTCATTCATAGACATAATAATGATTCTCAAGTTGCCAATGTTCCTATAAATTGGGTTGAATAGGGTGAGAAATTTATTCAAATTGACACCATGAAAGAATGATATAGGTGCAATTTTTTCAGGTTGTTTGTTCACAAGTATACCGTACTGATCAACTGTCAGTTTATGGGCATATGAATTTGTTTTTTCCAAGTTATGATATGTAAATAGTCGATAGGATTCTCCTATGAGGTTCACTCACTTCTATATATGCAAAACTTGTCTCACGCAACTTAAACCAGTCTCACACATAAAAACTGCCAAACCTCTGGTTTTCCGCTACTGTTGTTTTTTTAAAGTGATGATCACTACGATTTTATGCAAGGCATGCTCTCCAGTCCTCTCCACTTTGCACCTAAAGCCTTTTCAACAAAAAACATTTTCATTTTGAGCATATTCCGCAATCATAACAATTGAGATCACATTTCTTTAAGGCATCCGATAAAAATCCACATTTTATTGTTCTTTTAAAGATGTTTACATACTGCCAGCTCCAAAGTTGTTCACCCTTGATGTTAGATACCATCACTAAATTAAATAGCATGTGTGTTCAAAATTATGGAAATATAACTCTGGCATGTCATTGAAAAATATCCTGGATTTGTTTTGAACAAAATACCCAAAAACATTTAAAATAATTGTTGCGCGTGACTATTTCACTTCAAACTTTGTAGGATAAATTTGTACCTGATATTTTATAAACAAGCAATGACGTCCTATCAAGTGAAGTACCTAATGCTGGAAATGTCTAAAAAAAAAATTAAAACAAAATCCTTTAGCCTGACTTCAGAAAGGGACATTTGGATTTTTTTTCATCATTGTCTTTGTAAAACATACATTTTAGTTTTCATTTTAGTCACGAGTCCTAATGATTATGGTTTTCCAACTAATTAACCGTTAATCTATGTTAGCCAAACTGTGAAGATCAACAATGTTGAGCATCAAGTTTAATATAGGAAGGCACCTTACATCTTATTCCTAGGTTTAATATAAGAAGTTACCTCACAACTTACTCTGAATATATAGGAAATAATGAAGGATAAAACATGTGTATATTTTGATGAAAGCTCCAATATTGATATGCAGAGAGAGGGTATAGGCAAAGGTTGTAAAATCTGGTTACACGTCTGCTAATTGCTTTTGCTATGGTCCCAGTGTTGGAAATAATGGAAAGTATGTAATAAGAGGGGAGGGGTGAATCAGTACCTCTAAAACTTTTATCTCTTTTAACCTTTATCCATTTAGTAATCCATTGTACTACCAACCATCTGTTCTATACTATCTTTGTGTAAGTTATATCAACTCATAAACTTAATAAACATGTAAACATTCATAAAAGCATTCATGAAATGTAATGACACATAACACAAGATATGGTAACACAGAAAACCCCTGTTAGAAGGTAAAAACTGCGGTGGGGATGGCACCCAAAAAAACTTCACTATCTGCAGATTGGAAGGGGTCGGTTAAGGCTTACAATTTTGATCACTTCTAATGATCTACCCTGTTAGGAGTATTATGTGGAGACTAGTTAAGGTCTACTTTGTTAAGAGCTTTAGCAACATTGTTTAGTGTGCACTCGGTTAAGAGATTTACAAAGGATTGTTAAACCCACCTTTCTTGAAAGGATTTCTTCTATTTGCTACACTTGTTAGAATGTAGACAAAAATACTCATTGACCTAAGTGTATGCAATATTCAATTTCTGATTACAAATCCATTAAAATCAAATGTGAAAAGTATCACCTAATGTGATTGATTAATACCTATGTTGCTCAGTAGCCTTAATTCTTGGTTCTTGATAACTAAATTCATCTTTTGCCTTCTTGAAACTCTCAGTCTAATCCATAGATGTGCTCCTTGGCTACAATCATCCTTTCATCCATTAAAATGAATGATTACACATCTATTTATACAATATATTGACCTAATTTAGTTTCATGTATTACAAAGATAACTCTATGATCGAAGGTTTACAACTTGACCTTGATCTCCTAGTTTGCATGTTTTTAATCAGTTAGACTGATTAAAACAATTATAATTATCTTTCTTGTCCCTCAAGAAATGGTTTTAAATCAAATATAAACTCTAAATATAAAACATAATTGTTTTATCTGACGTGGAAGTCAGATCCACTTTTCTCAGGATATAACTGACTTTCGGTGTCTGATGCTCAGGTTGCTTTGAAATTCTTTCGGTGTTCCTTCTGTGAACTATCTATCAGGTTCCCTTGCTCTGTTGGGTTCCTCTCTTTACTACTCTGTCAGTTTATAGTGTAACCTTCTTGTCGGGTTCCTCTGTATCATTTTTAGGTTGCACTTTTGGTTTGAATTGAAACTTGTCTTTCGGTGTAGTGTAACCGACGATTCAAAAAATGTTTCTCTTTGCATACTAATGGTAAAAATTATGTCATCAATCTCCCCCTTTGACATTAGTATCACAAACTAATATGTGCATAATACTAAAGTGTTTAGTATGTACACCATGTGTTTACCTTAGTCATTTTTATGACTCCCCCTATGTATATGTCGCTATAGTATATGTATGTACATGTACACTTGCCTATATAATATAGTCCCTTTTCACCTTATCTTCATATCATTCTCCCTTTTTTATTATACATCATTTTCCCCTTTTTATTATATGTTTTGTACATATCATTTCCCCCCTTTTTTGATAGTAAGGGAAAAGGTGTATACTTACAACTTATCAAAAATATGAGAATGAGAATTCTTCATATCCTCCATCATTTTCTCCCATTTCTCCTTCAGATGCCACTTCTTGGCTGATCTTTTCTGTCAATTTGTATTGTAACTTTTGTTATGGTTGTTCTTCAATAGCTTTTTCTGCATCCACATTTTGAGTTATGTTTTCTTCGGTGAGAATGGCAAGTTGATCTAGAATGGAGGCATTGTGATCAACATCAATGTCAGGAACTATTTGGCTTAAGATGTCTCTTGTGGTGTCCAACACTAGATAATCTTTGTGTTCTTTTCTAAGCTTTTCCTGCATTTCTTTCCTTTGACATATCTCTCCATATTCTATAAGAGATTCATATTCCAATGTGGTTGGATCACACTTTGGTATTTCAATGATTTCATCAAGTATGATCTCCAACTTACTCTTCTTGGTTTTCTTCTTCTTCTTTTGTGATGCACCTGTATGTAAAACCATAGAAAGTTTTTTTTATTGGTATGATGTGTTGGAGGATTATTTTGGTCGTGTTGTACCTTTTCCTTATTTCTCAGGGTTTGCCTGTTGGTCGTGTGTGGACATCTCCTCATCAACCTTCAGTATAACTGCAGTATCTCCTTCGGTTTTCTTAGGAGTGGTATCAACTGGCTTATCTTGTTCACCTTTCTCCTTTTTCACTTCATCTGTATCTTTCATTTGTGCATCCTTTTTGGTGTGATCTCCATCTTTTTGTGTGTGATCTACATTTTTAATATTTTCATCTCCATTGGTGACTACCTATTCATTGGTTGTATCTTTTCGCTCATCATTACCCTTATCTTCGGGTATTCTTGCATCTTTGTCAAGTGACTTCTCCTTTTCTGAGATAATATTGATAGCTTGTATCAATAGTGGTATCTGTCCTGGTGTGTCTACCCATGAAGAATATGTAGTAGTTTCCTATTCGTCGGGTTGGTCTTGGACAACAGTGACATCTTCATCTTTCTATATCTCATTTGCAGGATCTCCTCTGGTAATATCAATGACAGTATTGTCCAGCTATGTTTCATCTGCAATGTCCATATCCTTGTTGGATTTTGTGTTCAATGATTCATCATTAACATCCTCATCAGTAATAAGGATATGTTTGGGGCTCTGTTTAGCCTGATCATCTTTGTTCTTTTTCTTGTCGGTAAGATCTATTTGTGACTCAGGACTTGTATCCTTTTTAGGTATATCAAGTATCTTTCTCGATTTAGCCTCACTCTTCCTCTCTAGCTCAAGTAGATGTCCTTGAAGAACTTGGTAGGCTCTTAACTTTGGTGAGAATCTTTTGGAGTGTTTCTTCATCATCTCTTCAATATCCTCCATTTTAGATTCGGGAGGCATAACAGAAACTGGGGCTCTTTCCCTAATATGTTTCTCAGAGTGTAATGCAAATGTCCATCTTGTCGACAACCTATTCAAAAGTTCTTTTGGCATATTATCTGAAAATTGTATTGGAACATATTTGAATGCACACATCATTGTGATAATTGCCTCTTCTATTTTATTTTGATCCTCGGGATCCAATGCTATCCATTTCTTAATCTTGTGATCATTTGATGTACCCAATTTGATAATAGAAGCACATACATCATCAATTGTAGAAGGTATTGTGTTCTTGACATCTTGTACAGATTGTTCATCCTTTTCGGTTTCCTCACTATCTTCCCTAGTTCTAAGGAACTTTCTTCTTTTTGTTGGGACCTTTTTCCTTGTTTGTGGCTTTCTTTTGTAGGTCCTTACTTGACCTTTCTTTATCGGTGAAGGACTTGCATCCTTTGATGTCTGACTCCTAGTCCTAGTTGCAGTAGTAGTCCTTGGCTTTTTTACTGGTGGTGGAGGTAGTGAATCAGATTTTGTGGATTCTGAGTCACTCTCCTTCTCAGCTTCACCAACAGGTGACTGACCCTCAGTTTCTTTAGTCTATTCTATTTCCTCCTCATTCACCGAAAAATTTTATTTCAAAGTCTTGACCATTTTATCTTTCTTTCTATCAATAGTTTTCACAACTAAGCTAGTTTTTATCCTTTCCTTGGCTCCCTCATAAGTTCCAAACTTAGGTTGTGATTTATCTAATAGTTCATTTATCAATGCCTCAATAACATTTGATGCTTGATCTATGTTAACCTCATAGTCAAGTGGTGCCAGCAATGTTATCCTTGATACAACTAGATTGATGTAGGTGTAGTCAGTGTCCACCATAAAACATATGTCAGTCTTAAATTTTTCTACTAATTTCTCTAGAATCCTCATTATTTTCTGTATTCTTTCTTTAAATCCAACAAAATATTCATCCATGACTGATTCAAAATTATATCCTAGTGATTTTATGAACTCACTAATCTGTGTGGTCGATGGTCTAGTAGCGTCCCATTTGACATTTCCTATGGATGGGAAGGATTCTTGGAAATATAAAAATATGCACATGATGAGTGAACCAAACTTACATGAGTTGGACTTTGCAGTCCTTATTGTCTTCATGTTCTCATCTAATTGTCTTAGTAGAAGTTCTGACAGCTCCAACTGCAGTCCCTTCTTGACACTTTTGTATGTCGTATCCACTACTACGGATGCAATACTATTCATCCTGCTAGCCTAAAAGAACTTGTATCCTAAGACACATGCTCCAAATTTCATTTCATCATCTTTGATGGTGGATACCTTTAATCCTCTTCCATCCCATGTTGCTCTTGTATTCTTTTCAATGTCAGCTTTAGGAGGGTATTTCAGTGTCTTTACTTTATTGGTTATGGGATAACCGGTAACAATGTGTATAACATCCCTGGTTATCAGTTTTGGCTCATCCAACCATATCTTTCGGTCATGTATCCTGCTTAGTACTAACCGAATCCATTCGGTCTTGAATTCCTTTAGGAATAGTAGGGCATCTATGAGCCCTTTTACTTCAATATGCTTATGCTCTTTCTTTATTGTTCCATCATCGTTGCAAAGCTTCTTGAAAGCTTTCTCAACTTCCAGGTCTCCTATTTCTGCAATCTTGCAGTGTATATAAGCTCGCATGTCTTCAACGAGCGAAACCCTAGCTAGTATTATGGAGAATGCACCAGCGTTGTCGAGTTGTGAAGCAACCTTAGGACATATCTTGTAATGAGGTTCTTCATAGGTGGTATTCTTGATTAGATTGACCTTATTCTTCTTACCATTCTTGATCTTGGAGGTTCTTGAAGTTGATGCCATCATTTCAGAAATTAGGGCTTTTTCCTGTAAATGAAAATAGAGTTCTTGGTGATTTATGTTACTTACTTCAACCTTTTATCAATGTTGGGAATCCTTCTGAGTGTTGTGAACTAGGATGGAGTCACTCTACAATCTGGTCGTTCGTGCTCTGGTTTTGCTCTATTTCTTTTCTCAAGTCGCTGTGTGAATAATGAAACCCTTCCGTCATTTATTTATAGATTTTGCCCTAAGTCATGTCATAAATGCTCAACCACTTCTTGGTGTGTGAAAATAGAGTCGTCGGGTGATACAAAAATAACAATCCCGGTGAGAACACGATTCTTTGGGGCAGCTGTTAACTTGTTATGTTCACCGACGGATTTCAGTGTAAGGCGAAGACAACATGTCAACTTTCATGATTACCGATGGATCTCGGTTTTCACTAGCAACTTAGCTTTTATATGTTGACCGACGATGTTCGGTAAGTATAGAAAACTTAGCTTTGTATTCACACCGATGATGTTCGGTAAGCATTAAACGATGAACTTGAATTCACATAATTGTAACAAGTAATACCATAGTGCATCTTTAATCATGCTAGTTTGGCATTTCATCAATGTATAATGGAACTGATGCAAAATATAACTTGGTATAATGTAGTTCCATACTTACTTGTTCTACTTAGGTGGGGGTGGTGATGTCACCAGATCCATTGGATAAGGTGTCACCATTTGCATTACTCGGTTCAGCTTCATCAGTGTTTGTAGCTTTCCTCCACATTTTGTTTCTCATCTTCCTGATGTCTTAAATGGTGTTTCCATTGGAAAAGGTGTTGGTCTCTGTCATCCGGTCTCTGCAGTCTTTCTTCAGATGACCAACTTTATGAAAGTGTAGACATGCCATTCCAGGGTTAGTCCAGGTCCTAGACTTTCTTGTCCATTGTTTCATGCAGTTTGCAGCTATGTGTCCAAATCTTCCACATGTTGTGCAGTTTTCCCATGTGTTGTAATCCCAAACATATGAGTTACCGACTCTTTTCGGTTGATAAGCATTTTCTTGATCTTTAGGTTTCCATGCTTTCTTTTTATTCTTCCAGCATTCAAGAGATGTGTGTCCATGCATTTTGCAAGTAGGACATTATTTATCCATGTAGGTTTCCTTCTTTGGTTGTTTCACCCCATATTTACATTCATATGTTTTGTGTCCTTTCTTGTTACATTTATAACAAATTCCGATGAATGAAGGTGTGGATTTAGGAATACCTTTCATTTTTCTCCCGCAAACATTTGATGCGTGGCATGGCCTTCTATAGTGATTGCATGACTTCTTTCTTGGTCTTGGATTTGCATAGACATTCTTTGGATCAGCTTGGTTTGGTGATTCTTCATTTTCGGTATACCCTAGTCTGGTATTGTTGTTGAATCTTCTTTGTCCATCCAGAAATTCATCCATCCTTTTGGTGCTTTCTTCATCTCTCTTGATCATGTCATTATGTTTTTACTGAATTCTCACTTCATGCTCCAGCTTTTCATTTTCTTCTCTTAGCTCACCGATAGTTTCTATGTATTCATTTTGTTTGCCTCTTGACTCATAAGAATAATCTGATTTGTGATCTCATGATGATGTTCTATAAGTATTTGTATTTCTAACTCTTTCTATTGTAGATTTTCAATAATCTTCCTCCTGTCATCAATAGATAGTGTTCTTTCTTGCTCAGCTTGTCTAGCATTTTTCATGACATCAATCATTCTTACCATCTATGTCTCTTGACCGATTTGCAGATATTTTACTTGTCTAGCCATATGTTGATTGATTTCATTTAGACTTGTGATGCTTTCTTTAGATGTGTCTGATGCTTTGCTTGTTGTAGATCCTGAAGACTCAAATAGATCAGGTATCTCTTCCTCTTGGTAGTATGTTTCATTACAACGAGCTGTCATAATATTTCTTTCATCCAGCAACTGTCTCATCTTGATTCTAGCTGCTTTATACTTCTCATAGAAGATTTGAATTTCTAGCTTTTGATTCTCAATACTCTTGTCAAGCTTGTACTTCTCCATTGTATAATATTTTCTCTTAAGTCTTTAAACTTTTCCAATTAAGAGATCTAGATCTGATACCGATTGTTTGAAATAATGGGAAGTATGTACTGAGAGGGGAGGGGTGAATCAGTACCTCTAAAACTTTTATCTCTTTTAACCTTTATCCATTTAGTAGTCCATTGTACTACCAACCATCTGTTATATACTATCTTTGTGTAAGTTATATCAACTCGTAAACTTAATAAACATGTAAACATTCATAGAAGCATTCATGAATGTAATGACACATAACACAAGATATGGTAACGTAGAAAACCCCTGTCAAAAGGTAAAAACTGCGGTGGGGATGACACCCACAAAAACTTCACTATCTACAGATTGGAAGGGGTCAGTTAAGGCTTACAATTTTGACCACTTCTGATGATCTAGCCTGTTAGGAGTATTATGTGGAGACTGGTTAAGGTCTACTCTGTTAAGAGCTTTAGCAACACTGTTTAGTGTGCACTTGGTTAAGAGATTTACAAAGGATTGTTAAATCCACCTTTCTTGAAAGGATTTCTTCTATTTGCTACACTTGTTAAAATGTATACAAAAATACTCATTGACCTGAGTGTATGCAATCTTCAATTGATGATTATAGATCCATTAAAATCACATGTTCAAAGTATCACCTAATGTGATTGATTAATACCTTTGTTGCTCACTAGCCTTGATTCTTGGTTCTTGATAACCAAATTCATCTTTTTTTGTTCTGCTTCTTGAAACTCTTAGTCTGATCCATAGATGTGCTACTTGGCTACTATCATCATTTCATCCATTAAAATGAATGATTACACATCTATTTATACAATAGATTGACCTAATTCCGTTTCACATATTACAAAGATAACTCTATGATCGAAGGTTTACAACTTGACCTTGATCTCCTAGTTTGCATGTTTTTAATCAATTAGACTGATTAAAACAATTACAATTATCTTTCTTGTCCCTCAAAAAATGGTTTTAAATCAAATCTAAACTCTAAATATAAAACATAACTATTTTATTTGACGTGGAAGTCAGATCCACTTTTCTCAGGATATAATTGACTTTCGATGTTTGATGCTCGTGTTGCTCTGAAAGTCTTTCGGTGTTCCTTCTGTGAACTGTATGTCGACCTTGCTCTATCAGGTTCCTCTCTTTACTGCTTTGTCGTTTTATAGTGTAACCTTCTTGTCGGGTTCCTCTGTATCATTTTCGGGTTGCACTTTTGGTTTGAATTGAAACCTGTCTTTCGGTGTAGTGTAACCGACGATTCAAAAATTGTTTCTCTTTGCATACTAATGGAAAAACTTATGTCATCACCCAGTTGCAAAAATCCCAAATCACTACGCTTTGATGGGTGACTGTAACTTGTTTGATGTCTCCATCTTTGTCATGGGTTCGGAGGATGCTGGAACGCGGTTTTATCTATACCGATTGCATTTGTTTGAGTGTTTGTTCAAAATTTTCTCCTCTGCTATAGTTGAACTGTGTATGTGTTGCCTTATATGCCTTGTGTGTGTGCACACGCTCACATTCTGTATATGTGTTGACCAGATTAGTTGCAAATACGTCTTTTGGTAAAAATCCCCTATTCGACGCATGTCCATACACAGTTGCAAAAGGGTGTGGAATTTATTTTTACATCTCCCAATTACATCTGTATTGAATCTTTGTAAAGCTATGTCCACAGATCCACTCTGTGTATCCTTAGCTTTAGGATTTTTAATGTGTGCCTCTCATGGAAGTCACCATAAAAATCATTTATATTTTGATAGCTTCTCATATATAGTTTCAAAGCCACAAACCTTCTCTCCACTAAATCTGCGATGTTATGAAATATGAGAGTGCTTCATTAATATTAAGTTTTACATTAGAATTTGTATTTTGTATTTTATATTCTATTCATTTAAAATTCTAATAATGTTAATATTGTTTCTAATACATTACTTATATATTTTTACATTGCTATTATATTGACATTTCAATTGTTGTAAGTTAAAAATTTGATTTTTACTTTTTATTTAATTATTTTTTCACTTACAAATATATTTTTATTAAATATATTAGATCTTTTGAATCTTCTATCTATTGAGCTAAATCTATTGAAGTATATAGGTTATTAAATTCTCTAAATTTATTACAATCGATGGAAATTTAAATAGCAAACTTATTGTATTATGACTCTAATGACTAAAACATATTTTTCTATTTTTTAAAACCTGAATGGATGAAATTGGAACTTAAACCTGAAAAAATAAAAAATAAAAAAGTTTCGTATGAGGAGTGATTCCACTTTACCTAAATTGAAAATTTAAATGATTTAAAAATTATTTTACAATAAGAATTGGTGGAAAAATTTTGAATAAATTTTAATTTTAACATAAAATTACCCACTTTTTAAAATCGAGTTAATAAATGTTAGCTTTAGTTTAAGATTAGGGTTAATATAAGAATCCAATTATACTTTGAGTTAGTGTTTTAAAAAAATAATTTAATTATTATAATAAAATAGTACTTTATAGTTTCAAATAAATCAGAAATAATGTACCATATGTGAATTGTCTTATTAATTTATTTTGAATAATAATTTAGATTGTTATTTTCAAAATTTAAACTTGATCAAATTTAGGGTTAAAGATTGAAATTTCATGTTAAAGTTTAAAATTTTAGGTTGTGTTAGGGTTCAAAAATCTAAATGTGTTAAGGTTTGAAGTTTGAGACTTTTGTTAGGGCTTGGTGATAATTTTACTGGCAAAAATAGCCTAGTATAGTAGAAAAAATTGAAATTGGATACCACATTTGGCAGCCAATCTGCACTACAAATAATGCATAGAATTATGTACCAACAATTAGGTTGAACTAATTGTTGTTTGTGAGATTCCAGTTGGCAACAAAGAATAAGATATTGGAAATATATACTGACGTGGGGTGATCCACATTTAACACTATAAAAATACAAATTTACCATGGATCTTCTTGCCAAAGTTGTCATTGATTAATATTAGATAACCGATCCAACAATCTGCAAGGGTGATCGGAGCTTGAAGAGGAATAAAGTCACGATGCTTGGAAATATCAATCATAATTGAACACTAACAATGTTAGGTAGATTTTTTTTAAATAAGAACATGCCCTTGCTATTTGATCCAATGTCTTTACAATAAAAAGTCAAATTGCAATAATAAAAATGTGCATGGAATTGTAAGAGCTCTTGTTGTTCATAGGACATACCTTAGTCGGTCTTCATACTTTTAGATACATTTCTATTTTATATTGTAATAATTCTCACTTATAGTATATTCTCTTGCCTGTTTGATGTTCACATCAACCACATTTATTCCAAGCCTCACTAAATCTATCATTTGTATTGTTAGTCCTGTATAACCTTTAAATTTTCAAGACTTGGATGACCAATCATTCAACTATGTTTTTTGATCTCTACAGCGAATCACTAAAGTTTACTTTATTAAGAATGGAAAGGAAGTGCCTAACATTCATAGTGATGTCCAGGGTCAACTCGCTAAATGACTTTCGCATTCAACTGACATTCTTTTTTTGAGAGACACTCCAAAATGCATAACAATCCATATACAATTATAAGGAAAAAAGAGGAAGTTCACCTACAACATATCAAGGTATGCAAAGTTTAGCTATATTTCTATATAATTTCCCTTACTCATTTACTACGTAATAGTGCTTGAAATGTATTTTATTTTCTTATTATAAAATTTTTCATTTCACCTATTGCTTCTAGCTATACGATTTAATTCAAAATTTACAATTCTCTCTTTTGCAGAATTCTATTCCAGTCAATTTCTATTTTGTAGAAAAAATCTAAAATTACCCAATTTCAAGAATCCAACATGCATATTGAACAACAACATCGCTTGCACTCGAGTGGACAATATGAAGACGTCAATTTTCTTTTGTTCTTTATGTCTTTAAGGACACTACCATGTATCGCAAAAATATTGGCAACAATATCCGATAAATGTACTCTCAAAATTTTTCTCCTCACCCTTTAATATATTGCCCAAGTATATCTTCCTATCGGCGTAACCATTGCACCTCATTGGGGTGCAATTGCTAGTTGTAGTTATAAATCGGACTGAAATAAGAGCCTTTTTATGATAGGTAGTTGTAGTTGTAGTTGTAGTTGTAGTTGAATATCAGACAAATATAAGAGCCTCTTTTGATGTAATTCAGTTGATTATCAGACTAACAGTAGAGCCTATATATATATATACTTCTTTGTCTTTTTTGTTAAAAAAAAAACCTATACCACCATCAAATTTAAGCCCCAAATATGCACCACAAATGTGATGTGATTGTAGTGGAACACCATGGGAGGCAAAAGGACATGTCTTTTACACTCTGTACAAAGAAAGAAGTCGACAAAAAATACCTAAAAGAATGGTGCAATATTTCTATTTAGGGCAAAAGGAAAAAGATGAAGCATTTGGGGAGGAGTATGTTTTAAAAAGGAAACATGTCAGAGTTCCTTTCTCGAAAAACCTTCACGCTCCCCCCCCCCAACACCACATTAAATTCAAAGTACACTAAAATAATTCACCAACTTAAAAATAAATTAAAAAGTACAATAAACTCTGGCATAAGATCAGCTTTTAATATCCGGACTCCACACAAATCCTTCGCACCTTAACTCGACTCGAAAAGCGTACCTCAGATTTAACCTCGTTTGACCACGTGGCGTGAATCAGATTTCCCCTCTGACTGGTCGGCGTGGAAAGCGACGGAGGGATGACGTCATCGTGAATCAGAACAGGGCCCACCACTACGAGGTTGACGTGAAGTGACGGGATAATTCCGCCGTCGGATTTCGTTGACTTCTGTAATTCTTCCGCCGTCAGAATTAAGTTAACGTCTGGGTTAGACGGACACGGGAATGTGTACGTTGGCGTCGAGAATTTGGCGTCATTTGCTGGCAAAATACGTCACGTTTGTTGACGGATGGGGAGATTTTGTTGGATATTTTATTGCACGGCTGGGCTTTGAAAGTGGGCTTTGTTGGATATTATGTAGGGATGTTCATTTTAAGGTTTTCATCCTTGGAAGTTGGAGATAACTTTTACATACATAAAAGTATAATTTATTTTTAAAATTAGTGGAAGTGTATTAGTCATTGCTATAGTTAACTTCTTGTATTTATATATTTTAAATAGTACATTGGATTTTGGCAGTTTTATATTATTATTTTTGTACTTGTCCTAAGTACTTGTAGCTATTGTTCTTGCTTTTGGGTAGACAATATATCTTGTGAGATTCATTAGGATCAAAAAGTGGTGGTTTCAAAATGTTGTTTAATACCTACTTAAGAATTCCCCACTAGATCATGGATCATGAATCATGGAGTATGATATGAAATGTTGATGGTTAAAAATTGGTACATAATTATTCCCAAAAGCATTTCAATGATGTCGCAATAACTGTGGACAACCACCTCAAAAATTACTGATATTTATGAACTAATGCCCTAGTAGTTGTGCATTATGGATACCAATAAAAATGCACAACTCCTCCAATTGAAGTCTACAAATTCTAACTTGTGGAGGTACAAGTGAGCGACTATTGGTACATGTGAAATTTATTAATGGCCTTTTGTTATAATTTTCTTGTATTTCTTTAAAGTTAGCAATTAGGGGTTTGGGTGAGCAAGGAGTGAAAGACAATTTGAACATGGGTAGTGACTAGTGCTTTTCCCCTATGTCATGCATTTTTCGTTGCAAATTAATACTATATTTTAAATTTATAATATTTTGTAACTCGTTGTCTTTTTAGAGTTATTAGTGCATTAGTCCTATAATAAGTAAAATTGGAGTTTGGTTTTATGAATTAGTGAAAGAAGTGCTATGACTGATCAATACCTACTTTGATTTTAATTTTTTTTTTTGTCTATGTGAATGCCAAGTGAATAGTAAGAGTACATGTAGTTCTAGCTTATACCTCTATATAGTAAGAGTACATGTAGTGATCGAGCATCCCTCAGTTCGAGTTTCTAAAATCTGTAAATTGTTCTCTCATTTCTCAATCTTGCAACCATATTTTTGAGTATTCTTGCTCTTATTATGTAAATTTTTCTATTTTTCTTTCATCATTTTGTGCACTTATCCACTTGAGAGCAACATCAAATTAGAGAATAAAGAAAGAACAATGAGGCTTCATCAAAGGAATGGCTTGCTTAAATTTCATATTTTATGCATTTCATTTTTACGGTCTTGTTGGTGTGATTAGGAATATATTTTACATGATTTCATAGCTTTGTGGTTCACTTTATCATGTATATTTCTCACTTCCCAATTTCCTAGTCGACATCCTCAAACTATCCTTATTCTTCAAATTCATCCCCACTTTCACCTGTTGGTCTGATATCAACTCTTGGTGCAATGCTTGAACTTATCTCTAGAGGGCTCTAAAACCCTCTTCTATCACACTAGCAATTATTTCACCACAATTCGTCTATGGAGGTAGTTTTCTTACTTATGTAGTGTCTCTTATGTTTGCTTCTTGCATGACATCCTTTTGATGTAGTTTTGGGATATGTCGGTGGTGGTGCCTCTATACAATTAGATGATAACTCTTTTTTGATGCCTTTTGTAATACCCACTCGTGTTTTTCTTTTTAGTTTAGGATGCCGTACTTTTAGGCATTGGTTTCAGTGGTTTGGCCGAATTCTTTTAGGCCACATTTCATGTGAGCTGATATTGTTTTATTTGATGATGATACTTGATTATGATGTTATGATTTTACATTATGCATAGATAGATGTGATGATGTTATCATGTTGATTATTATATGTCAATTTTAGTTTATGATGTACTTACCCCATACTTGCATGTGTATGGTTGTCTTATATGTGAATGTACTTGTTGATGTGT
>MU226051.1:2622360-2638976 GCA_018584345.1 Thuja plicata | reverse complement strand
ACCCACGACATAGTCAAACATAGCCACGCGTATTTTAAAAAGGCATGCCCAAGGAGCACACGCAAAGTTGGCCCGTTTGTGCAGCGCTCAACTCCTGGGGCCAGAACTTCCTCACAAGCCCCATCTGCGACCCCCTTAGTAGCACAAGTTCAAGAGATGCTAGCGGCCACCCACTAGAAGAAAGAAAAATTGATCGCCTGGTTGGCCACCCTGGTACGTATGACCGGACCTGTCCATCCTCCCTCTTCCCCTTCACTGGAAGCATTGATGGTTTGAGCAACATGGACTGGAGCGGAAGAAGAACGGGCAACTATGATGGATGCAGGGTCCCCTTTGATAACTAGGAGAAAGAAAAAGAAGACTAACCCTTAGCCAAAGGTGGAGCCAGAACTTAAGATGCCAAGCGCCCAAGAAATAAAAATTATTTCTTTCAACTCTCCAGAGCCAGACAAAGAACCTAAGGATATCCTGAAGAAATCCCCTCCACATGATGAATTTGATGATTTATTTGGGACTGATGAATTTGGGAACTTGCAGGGAGATATTGGGAGGGAAGTTGAAGAGATAGCTGCCCAAGAGGAAATGATGCCCCCTCTTGAAAGGAACGTCCTGGAGAAGGAAGCTGCCCAAAAGCAGGAAACCCACACGGAGGGAGAAAAAGAACAAGAATAGGTGAACATCTCCGATTTCCTGGAGATACAATTTGTAGGGACTACAGAGGGCAGGCAAGAACAAGATAAGCAACTGGCATCAGTTGGGGGAACCGGACCGACAGGATCAACCGTAACCCCAACTGCCATGCTCCAGACACCGCTTCCAAGGGAAACATTTGGTGAGGTGATCACAGTGGCTCAAACATTGAATCTTGGCCTGATGCCTCCATCACCTCCATAGAATGCACTAATAAGAGAAAATATCCTGGCAAAAAAGGCCGATGAAGAACAATAGCAGGGTGGGGAATAGAACCCCGAAGAAACAGATGTTGATCCTAAAATTGCTAAGGATGCGGACACCGGGGAAAAAGATACAAGTTCCACTGGGGTAAATATTGCCGATGAGCTTGAAGATACAAGGAAGGAGTTAGAAATAGCTCAGAACGCCAAGGGGGCACAACAAAACCCCAGAGGGGAACTACAGGAACAAATTCTGGCTGCAAAGCCACCCCTACCACCATAATGGTTGGTGAAGTCCCAGAAGAGGAAGGCCCCAATAACACCCAAGGCCCATCTCTCCTTGGTGGAGATGATGGCACAAACACAGAATCCTCCCAAGGCCATGAAATCCTGGATAGTCCATACTCTTTAGATTAGGCCGGATGGAGATACAGTTGCGGTAATCGCGACACCTTCCCCAGATGTAGATGAAGCAATGACTAAGACTGATAAATACTCCATCACCAAAATATCTCTATGGAAGAGAGGGAAACAGGGTGAACTGGACTTGTTAAAAGAAGCGGCCAAAGCAGTAGAGGCCCGCTATGAAAAGGAGGTCCAAAAATTTAGGGCAAAAAAGAAAAAAAATGTAAACCTCATGGGGCTGCTGATAGAGCTTGCACAACCTATTACATCCATCCCCTAGATGTCTCCACATCTGGGGAAACACTTCCTCAAAGTGACATAGATTCACTAAGGGTGATGAAAAGAAAGGCCCAGGCAGTTGATGAATGGGTTACAGAATAGGTAGGAAATGTCCGACATTTCCTAGTGTCTACACTCCTGGACTTATATGCGGCCAAAAATATCCTACATCATGCCAAAACTACTATTTCCATCTGGGAGGGAGACATTGAAAATTATGAAGCATGGAAGGTTAAGTTGGAAGAACTCATCGGCATCGGAGAAGAAGTTGTCTCCAAGGCTAGAATTTTGGGAGAGGAGTCTTTTGACTTTGTTTGGACCCAACACTCTAGACTTGACCTCACATTGGGGGTAATCAAGCAACTGGTAGGGGCCCTTCATGACAAAGTCCAAGAGGTCCAATATTCTTTTAATTTGTACAAGTCATTCATTTTGAAGGTCTCCGGAGTTAATCCTTTTAGTACTGAAACATGTACTCCAGAGGAATATGTCATGGGGAAATTCGATGAGCTAATGGAATCTTGGTATTAATCCTTAGAGGGGATAGATGGGGCAAAAATGACATAGATAACTCGCATGGTGCTCCAGGGTCATGACATGGCAAAGATGGCCACAAAATTTAAAGCAAATGTTCCAGATTTGGGTGAATAGGTGGATGTGGCCAAGTACCGCCAGGCCGGCCTCAAGGACATCAATGAAGATGGGATCGCCCGGCTCCTGAAGACCTTCAATGATACTAAGAAACAATAAAATCCTTTGAGTTCCAGAGATAATTGTTAGGAGATGTATTTTGTATTTATTCATTCTTTGGGAGCACAAGCTTCCGGATCCCAGAGTTCTGGGTCCAATAGTTTTGTATTCCTTTGGTGACCAGCGTCCTGGTTCCTAAAGCCAACTAGTCACTTTCAAAGTGGTTAATGAAGATGTCAGAAAGTAGGTGATCCCAATAGGGCATGTTGGCTCAAAGATGATTCTGACAGGTGGTCTTCCCAAGGCGTTGCTCCAAAGTAACACCTAGCACATCGGAGATAGTGAGCCACTCTTCCATTTATGAGGCATGTAGCCTCAATCCCTGGGGGATCAAATTTCTTCTTTTCTCCTTATGGCTCTCTTCCCGAGGCTGATTCTTCCACTCCTCCTTTTTTGTCTTATTCTTTTGACATGTTATACCTTTTTGGTCTTGAGGTCTTTGTAGCGTGGTGCAGGTAGTACTGGCCACCAGAACTTGTATTATATTGTTTAAAGGGTAAAGTAAGTTAGGTTAAGATTAGGGAAAAATTGTGTATAAATAATAAGTCCGACCTCATTCCAAGGGTCGGCAAAATTGATGATTTTGTAGTCCATAGTTATAGCATTTTGATTTTCTAAGTTGTAGAGCTCAATGCTCCTTATTGTTAGAGATTATCAGTAGTTAGATGCTCCCTTGGAGCCATGATTATTGTATGCACTAGTGTTGGCTGGAAACATGTTAATGAAGAAGGAAGGATTCTCTCAATGATGTTGTTAGCATTCTGATATCTAGATTAATGATCTTTTGTGCTGTATGTTCTTTATGTCCCTTGCTCTGATATTTTAAGTAGATTAACGACCTTCTTTTCCCTTTCTATTGATTAAATATGAGCTGATGGTTCTATATTTCTTTAGTATTTAGTGTAGTATGTTAGAGCATGGTTGATGTCTTGAATGTTTAGCATAACTACATGTAGATGGAATACTTCTAACCCTGATCTATCTTTTGAAGTTTATTTGGTAAAGTTAAGGAATTCTTGCAGGAGACCCCACTTACCTAAATCCCCAGAGAAGATGAGCCAAGATAACCAACTATCCCCCTGAACAAAATAGTCACATTCCCAACTGAGCACCCGCACTGTTGAGACCCAACTCTCATGTGCTTTAAGGCCCAGGGAATTTCATTTCCCTAAACAACCTTTATAGGTGAAGTTGGTCGGTACCCCGGTACCCGGTGACAACTTACATCTATTGGCTGACCCAGTCACAAAGTCCCGTCAACATTTACCTGACCCAGAATTGGTCTTACCCTGGACATCAATGGGTTCTTAAAAAGTGAAAACATAATAAAATGAATATGTATTAATATTAACAAGATAAATTAGAATCCTTGGATGTTAGTATTGACTCGTGGAGGTAGTGTAAACCATTGAATCCCTAGATGTCATGATTGAACCATGCAGGTGGTAGACATAGTCTTGATTCCCCAACATGCTAGGAATATTTCTTGCATATGGGTAGTTTATTTGAATCACCAAATGTCAGAATTGACCACTTTAGGTATTGATACTCCCAATTCTTGGGACTCTAGCACCTAGGTCCAATGATCTTCAGTATCACCCTAGTATATTGTTGTTCTATTGCATTTGGTATTTCATTGTGGTTATGCATCTAGATGTTGAGTTTTCTCCATGTTTTCTCTTATGTGAGTCTTGATTTATCTATATTTTTTATGCCCTGATTAGCATGAGTGTATACCCGTTGGGATTTTTGGAATAAATTAGGAAAGTTATGTACTGAGAGGGGAGGGGTGAATCAGTACCCTTAAAAATTTTAACTATACACATTGATTAATTACTAAGTTGAATACATTATATAAGATGAACATAAAGTAAATAACTCACATCATGAAATCTACAACACGTAACACAAATAGTTTGGTCACACCGAAATCCTTTGTTAGAGGAAAAAAATGCAGTGGGGATGACACCCACAATCCTTCACTACTACAGTACAAAGGTTGATCAGTTAGAGCTACAATGTTAGCTACTTCTGGTAGCTTACCCTATTAGGAGTAATATGCTCGGTTAAGAGTACAAAAGACTTATTCAGTCTACCTTGTTAGAGGATTTTACAATCTCTAATCTAAGAGATGTACCTAGTTAAGAGATTCACAAAATATAAAGAACTATTAGGGCCTACCCACAAATGGGATTTGTACTTTTTTGATTACAAAAAAATTCACTACAAAATGTCTGATACAGATGCATCAATCAAATGTTTTCCAGACTTAGTGCTCAATAACTCTGTTACCTTTCTCTGTACTCGGTATTTTAGTATTATAAGCTCTGCTTTATTCTGCATACTTCTCCTTCTCTTCTATTTTCAACATCTTCATCAACTCTTCAACTTTAGAAACATAAACACCAACAACATCAACAATTGCAACAACTTCAACAAAATGCTTAATGTTCAAACTGATCTCTTATACAATTTTCAGGCAGTAGATCTAGGGCATCATGAATCAATGGTGGAGATTAAGTGGTTAAACTTAGGTTACATCTCCAATGTCGTATGCCTTCTAAAACTTCATTGGTGGATCTTCCTCGTGATCATATAAAATCATGTGTTTGGAGTCCCAATGACTCACCTAGCTTTTATCTTGAAATCTATTCAATGCTTCCAGCTCGGTGTCTAGATACAATATATATAAATTCAAATGAAATGTCAACTCTGGAGTGCTTGGTAACATACTTGTGCTTACTCAGTAACTCTGTTCTCTCTTCTCAATGTCTATGAGTTCTCAATAACTATCTTTGTATAACTCAGTATATGTATCATTCTCAGTACTTGATAACTACTCGATGCTCAGTGGCTATCTCGGTTGTCTTTGCCGATTGTGTCTCCTTCATTGTATCAATTCCTTCATTCGGTTACATTCATCGATATATGACTTTGTAGATAACTAATGACAACAAAATATATTTAGGAGTACCAATACCTACATTCTATTAATATATAGAAGCACTGAGAGGGGAGGGTGAATTAGTGAAAATAGAACATGTACTCATTCAACCAAAGATCTGATTATGCTCTTAAGTAACTTCCACAAAATCAAACAAGTAACTGTAACTATGCAATAGAGGTAAAGTAATTCAATCAACCACAAATCATAAACCATAACACCACTAAATTTATCATGGAAACCCTTGTAAGAGGGAAAAAACCATGGTGGGGATGACACCCAGAAATCTCTTCACTGCACTTAAAATAGTTTCCATGTTAGGAGCTTATAATACCCTGTTAGGTGCTCACCTTTTTAGGAGCAACTATTACTATGTACGATGAAAACCTACCTATGTGGAACAAGCTTAGACATGCAAATGTTAGTTATAAATCTCTAATCTACATATATTCATAAAGCTCGTAACTACACAATAGCTTCCAACATAACCTCCGATGAGCTAAAAAAGTGCACCCAAGACTTGTTTATTTTCTCTTAGAGATGAATGTAGGTGCACTCTCCCAATACAAAATAAAAATCCCACTATCAATTTCTTGCTTGAGGTGATTGATCCTACAATGCAAACTAATGGATTGATGAATAACTCAAGAACAAGTATGGAGAACTTTCCTTAAGCTTTCACCATTGATGAAAATAGAGATTCAAACTATTAAACTAAGATTATAGAAATATTAATCCAAGATTCATTCACCATTAACCTAGCATCTGATTTCTAGATTCAACAATAAACTAAGATTGAAAAGCATGAAAATAAACTATGAAATCCTATAGCAATACTAGTATGACAACAATGTATAAAAATGAGAGATGATTCGCAAGGAGTGAGGCCTCCTATTTATAGATTTTTGGAGGGCTTGGATGAGGTGGATCTCATGTGGTATCCACATAGATTCCACATGGGATAAAGGAGTGGTCATGCAAGAGGGATATTTTCTCACACATGTGTGAGAAACTCTTGATAATAATGGCTCAATGACAAGTCTAAGTGGGTGGGAAACCCAAAGTGAGTCACATGTTGAGAATCTTCCAAAGAGGAAAGAGGAGACAATATGTAAGAGAAATGGTTTGGGATATTTTAGGCAAAGGGAATGGAAAACTCCCATAGGAGGAGTGTTCACACATGTGTGAGTACCATTAGGAGATTAATTGTTGTATGAATTATAAAATTATTCTAATTAATCTTAGGTTAATTAGAATAATTGGCTTAGGGGTGATAGTGAAGAATTATGTATTAAATGTAAATTTAATATATTAGGGAAGGGTATTTACATTAACTTTAGATACCATAGAAGATGAACCAGATATAATTAAATAAATTTAATTAAATAGGTAGGAGAATATAACAAATATAATTAATTAATTAAAATTAACTATAGTTTTATGGGGGAATATTAATTAAATTAAATTAAATTAATAAGAGTGCTAAGGGACATTTTTAGACGTCTACATTTTGCCCCTCTTTGATGCGACGCCGAGGATAGCTTCATGTCAAAGAAAAAACAAAAGAAGATGCACCAGAGAGAAAAGTCAACAATCAGTAGCTTCCAACATAACCTCCGATGAGCCAACAAGTGCACCTAAGACTTATTGATTTTATTTTAGAGAGGAATGTGGGTGTGCTCTCCCAATACAAGATATAAATCCCACTATTGATTAAATGATGTGAAGTGAAGAGAAATGCAAAACTAGATGAGATAATATTTAATGAACTCAAGAACTAGTTATAGAGAACTATTCTCAAGCATTCAATGTAAAGATGAGAAGTAGGAATGAAAACTAAATGCAAGATCGTAGTATTCAATGCCACAAACTAAGAAATATGAATGGAATGCAACTACCATGATAAATGCAAAACAACTACCAAACATTTTAGTAAAAAAGTTCTAAATGAATGCAAATAACTCTAAGAACAAAATATCATGATAACTCTAATGAAAAATGATGGATGAAAAATGCAAAGAGAGAGGCTCTATTTATAAATTTTTGGAGGGCTTGGATGAGGTGGATCTCATGTGGCATACACATAGGATCCACATGGGATAAAGGAGTGGTCATGCAAGAGGGAGAGTTTCTCACACATGTGTGAGCAACTCTTGAAAATGATGGCTCAGTGAAAAGTGTGAGGGTGGGAGACCCAAAGTGAGTCACATATTGAGCATCTTCTAAAGAGGAAAGGGGAGAAAACTTTGTAACTGTTGTAAGAGTCTAAAAGGGGAATGTTGCTCACATGTGAGCACCCACTTAAGTTAAACATTTTAGGAATCACATAGATTAGATTAATTAATCTGGGATTTAGCCAAAAGGTAGGTTTAGGAAGATGGTGATGGGTGTAGATTAGGAATTTAGGTTAGGATTTAGGATTTAATTATATTATATCAAGGATTCTAGGGATCTTAATTAAATAAGATTTAATTAAATAGGGGATTAGGATAGGCTTAAGATTTAATTAAATCATTGGTTAAGGGGTTTTGAAAGAAATTATTATTTAAATATGAGGGGTAAAGGGGTCACATGTATTTAATCTGAATTAAATAAATTAAGTGAGATATATTTAAATAAAATTTAAATACTTTAGAGAGAAGAGGATAATGAACCCATTTAATTAAGTAAAACTAATTAAATAGGTAGATGAAAGGGATTAATATAATTAATTAAAATTAATTATATGGCTAAGGATGTTAATTAAATACGATTTAATTAACTAGAAGGTGATATTAATCAAATAAGATTTAATTAATAAGGCTATAGGATAATTTTAGACGTCTAGATTTTGCCCCTCTTTGATGTGGTGCCTGAAATGGCATCGCATCAAAGAAAAGAAAATAAGATACCCCAGAGAGAAAAGTAGTTCTAGAAGTTGTGCCAAAACAGTGATGGTGGGAGATTATGCCCCCTCAAGAAAATAACACAAAAAATAATTTTGGTGGAATCTTCTCAAAAAGGGTAGAAGGGAGGAATAAGAATGAGGAGAAAGAGAAAACAAAAGAGAGGAAAATTAGTTGGTGTCGCAAGAATCTTCCTTGGGGGGTTGGGGTAGATCTAGGGTAGATCAGGGACATGATGCCCCAATCGAGATGGAGGAATATTGAATCAATAGGAGTTGCAGATGCAGATTGCAAGAATGCTAAATGAACATAACAAATGCAACCTATGTACATGAAATTTTTGGGATTACACATTATGTTAATATCGAAGACCACACCCTAGTTTTATTTTTCAAGAGGAGGTATGCATCACATGCTAGACAACATCGATGACATGGTTCCTTTGCATGGACTAGACTCTTAGACAAACAAGGTAGATTTAGGAGCATGGATGTAGATCAACAATCATGGTGGAACTATTGCTGTGACACTAATGAGGAAGTCATAGTACACCCAATTCTTGATTAGGGACTTGTTGGAAGTGCACGAGACCCTGCCTCTAGTGAGGCATACATAACCGTAACTGTGTGACCAAAAAAGATGCATTAAAGTACCCACAAACATATCATTCCGCAAATGACACATCTTCCAATATACACCATCCAAGATAGACCAAGATATTGAAGATTGATTGATGTGAAAATGGGCAATCGTTGGCAATAGCTTTGAACAAGGAACTTAGAAAGCCGATATGTGAATTGATTTGATAAAAATCATGCACAAAAAGTGTTTAGGAAAAGCTCAATGTGATGGGGTGAAGCTCAGTTTTATGGGATAAAGCTCAATTTGATAGGATTAGAATTGGTAGAATAACAAATGATTAGATGATGGAGGAGGAACTTGATTGGATAAAATGTCATTAGAGGATAAGATGGATTGAATAGGATGGAAGAAAGATAAAGTGATTTGATTATAAGATAACTAGATTTGATATGAAAGGATTGGATGCATAGATAAAATGGATTGGGTCCAATGAGAAGGGAGAATCAAGGCATGGAAAAGGAAAGGGGGATGGAAAGATTTTAGGAATGTAAGATAGAGGGATGAGATGGATGCTTTATGGGATATGAGGGATTAAAATGGGAAAGAGGTGGATGAGGATCCAAAGACCATGTTGCAAAGGAGTTAAAATGCCCCACACTAAAGATAAATAAATGAAGGATTAGAAATATGGGGGATGAAAATGTAGGAGATGAAAATATGGTGTGTACTAGATACTCATGGAGGAAATTAAGTCTTGAATTATCCAAATCATGCATGGATATTTTAGTATTTTATTGCCTCTAGTTTTGATCAAGAGAAAAGGAATGAAAGTGGAAGGTGGATGGATAAGGGATATGAGATGGAGGGTATGAAAAGGATAAGGGATTAGATATGGAGATTATGAAAAGGATAGGGGATATGGTATGGAAGATATGGATAAGATAAGTATTATGGAATGAAAGAAATGCATAGGATAATAAAGATCAAAAGACATGGGAAAGGAGGATGGGATTATATAGAATTATGGATAATGGATGGAGGAAGTGAATAGGATAAGGACTATGGGATGAAGGAGATGGATAGTATGTCAAGATCAAATATAGATAAATTTGATGGAATTATATAGGATAGTAGGTGGATAATTAATGACAAAAATGGAGGGTGTGGATGGGAGGAATGTATAGGATAGTCAAGATAGAAGATGGGAAAAGGATGATGGATGGTGCATAGGGGATGTGGAAGACATGTAAGTGATGAACTACAACTGATTATATGTTTGAATTCTTTTGTTGATATTCAATCGAGTTGCAGAAGTGATGATAAACATTATCAGTTAGTGTATTGTCATTAATGTCAACTTATTTGAGTATTATTATGGTGGAAAACATTTGTTATGATTTGAAGATTTGGAAAAAAAACAATGTTTATGTGGTTGGTAAATTAAGAGTCTGTATACAATGAGAAACAATTATAACCAAGTAAAACACAGTGTATATCAAGCACAATGGTAACCGAGAAAGGGATTTTTGACAAAAAAGGGTTAATACTAAGACCGAGCAGTTAATTCTAATTGAGGCCGACTTGGATGCTGAGCTAGAAATGGATGATTTTGAGGTAAAAGATAATTTTTTTTATTTGATCAAACGATTATGAAAATTCAATGAAGATCAGAGGACAAAGATTGAAATGTGTTTTTAACACAACTACCGAGGAAGGATCAAGCGGTAAAATTAACGATGGAGATTAAGTGAAAAGATCTGAAGGATGAAAATTAAATGATACATGATGTCTATATAAGAGACAAGAGATTTATTTTGAATCGTATCATCACATGCACCTTATGCTTACATGCAAATTTTATGCATGACTGATCAAGCCGGTTAAAGATAGAACTGAGCATTTTTCTGCAGAGATCATCGAGAAAACAGAGGAAAGAGGATTACCGAGAAGAACAAGTATGAAGTATGAGATGAACTGAAGAAGTACGAATTGATCAGAGCTATTATGTACTTAAAATAGATCTGAATATCTACAAATCAGAGTTGTATTTGAATAAGATCATTACTGTATCAGTTTAACCATTGTTACAGATAAATATCTTAACCAAGTGGGATAGTGAGTCCTTATTATAACATTCTGAGAATGTTGATTGTTTTCTTGTTGAACCCATAGTGAATGCATGGTCAAGAGAGAAATATTATTTTTAAATCCTCTAACAAGGTCACATTTAACAATGTGCATTGCAGCCTTTAACATGGTTGTCTCTTCACTGAGCTCACTTCAGAAGAGTGAAAATATTTTGGGTTACCGGTCCCAGGTGTTTTTTCCCTTAGCAGGGTTTCCACGTTAAAAATTTGTGTCAATGTGTATGAATGTTGTGGATTGTTATTTTACTTTACACTTTATTTTATTGATCTAGGTCTGTAATCATAGTATTAATTTACTGACACTCGGTAAACATTATTGATGAAAGTTTAAGTTTACAAAATACATTTTCATCGAGCTGAGTTTTATATGATTGAATTTGTTTTGGTATACATCTAGAGAAACTTGGTACTATAGGATAATTTGTGAGGAAATTGATTCTAATTGATTCACCCCCTCTCTTAGTTATTCTAACAATTGGCATCAGAGCATATTGGTGCTTATCAGCAGTCTTATCAGAGCATACAGTGCTTAGAAGAAAGTTTTCAAGGACTTAAGCTAAAGATCACAAGATGTATAAGAGAGACACACCAAAGTTGAACAAAGATAACTTCTCGACATGGAAAAGCAGAATGAGACTATACCTATCAGGGATTGCAGACAACATTGCATATTTTCTAGACAATGAATTCATTCTACCTACTAGACCTTTGACAGTGAATCAGATGAAAGAAAAACATGAGCATAACCTTATCATGATGGAGATTGCTTCTTCACTTACAAATTATGAATTTGAAGATATCAATACATGTGCAACTACCAAGCAGATGTGGGATCATCTTACACTAGTTTATGGAGGAGATGCAAATATACTGAGAGCCAAAGCTGAAAGTCTTTGTGGAAAGTTTGATGACATGCGAATGAAGGAAGAAGAAAACATCACATAGTACAATAACTGACTTAAAGAATTTTTGAATGCTATTTGAGAATCTAGTTGAACCATCAATGAAGACATAATTGCGAGTAAGATTATTATAACTCTATTGCCTATTTATTCTATAAGAGTCTGCAATTCATGAAATGAGAGCAGCACCTGGAAATAACATTACTATTGATAGTCTTGTAGGAAGATTGATTTATTTTGAGCTGAATAACTTTGACAACAATATTGTACCATCTATGGAATCCACATTTATGCCTACTTTGAAAATTGGCAAACCTAGTAGCAAACACATAATCAGAAATAATAGTGATAGCGATAGTGATGACAAGGAAATTGATGAACTTGAAGCTTTAATGGTTAGAAGATTACACAAAGGTAAAGGAAGATATAAAGGTAAACTACCTTTGATATACTTTCACTGTAAAGAGATTGGCCATTTTGTTGCAAGATGCCCTAACAAAAAGAATAATGATAGAAATGATAGTTCTAATGACATAAAGGATGACCGAGACTTCAGAAGCAACCGACAGTATGATAGAAGAGATAACCGAGATTACAAAGATAAAGGTAAGAAAGCTTATTATGTTGCTGCAGATAAAGTTGATGACAGTAATTCTGATAGTGATGAAGATATTGAGACAGTGTTTGTATCATTAAAAGATGATTTAGATGAAGATGAAAGGTATGTAGAAACAAAAATTATCTCTAGAGTTAGTAAACATGATATATGGGTTATTGATAGTGGTTGTACACATCACATGACTGGTGATAGAGGAAAATTTGAATTTCTTGAACATTATGATGGAGGATCAGTAAGAATGGGAAATGATACACCCTGTCAAGTGAAAGGAAAATGTATTATTATGCTGAATAATCAAATCAAATGTGAAAATGATTATTGGGTAAAAGGACTTAACTACAATATGTTGAGTGTTTCACAGTTGAATAACACAGGTCACCAATTAGCATTTGATAATAGAAAAGCAAGAATCTATGATGGAAAAGGAAAATTGATCGGTACTAGTGAACAATCTAAAGGTAACCTATTCTATCTTGATACAGATGAAACTACTTGTTTATTGGAAAAGGATGAAGATATATGGTTATGGCATAAAATAATTTGTCATGTAAATTTTGACAACATGGTTAAGATTAGTAGAAAAATAAAATTTAGAGGCTTACCGAGATTATCTAAATCAGACCATGTAATGTGAAAAATTTGTCAAATGGGTAAGATATCAAAATCTAGTTTCAAGAGAAAGAATTTTTCATCTAATGACATTTTGGAGTTAGTTCATACAGACCTATGTGGACTAATGAGAACATAGATCTATTATGGAGCCAAATATTTTACCTTATTTGTTGATGACTACTCTAGGATGATGACTGTCATGTTACTAAAAGAAAAATCTGAAGCATTTAAGATGTTTAAGTGGTATAAAGATAAAGTGGAAAAAGAAACTGATAGAGATCTCAAGTGTTTGAGATCTGACATAGGAGGTGAATTTATTTTTGATGATTTCACTAACTTTTGTAATGAGTATGGAACCAAAAGACAAGTTTCTGCACCAAGGACACCACTGCAGAATGCGATTGCTGAAAGAAGAAATAGATCAATTGTTGACTGTGCCAGGGCATTGATGATTGAAAAAGGAGTTTCAAAAATGTACTAGAGAGAAGTAGTCAACACAATAGTTTACACACTGAATCGAGTACAAATGAAGAAAGATTCAAACAAAACACCTTATGAGCTATGGTATGTGTATACACTGAATGTAAGCTACTTTAGAATAATTGATAGTAGGTATTATATTCTGAAATATGAGAGAAATGGAAATTTTGATTCAAAAAGTGATGAAGGAATATTTCTTGGATATTCTACTAAGAGTAAAGCTTACAAATGTTTGAACAAGGAAACTAACAAAATCATTGAGATTGCAAATGTGAAAGTTGATGAATTCACTGAGCTAAATGATGAAGACAACATGAGAGAACCTAAAGATTATAGTAAATTTATTTACTGGGAAGAACCTAATACTATACCGATGTAAATTCCTAGCATTACTGTGCAATAGGGTAATGTTACCAGGCAACAGATTAATGTCACTGGGCAATAGGTAGCACAGACCGAGAATCAGGAAAATACTGAAATAGAAGATCATGAACCAAGATACAATGAACCTCCAGAAGAAGTGATGAAGGAACAAGAAATGAACCTTTACTTGCTAGATATGTTAGAAGAAACCATCCATGGGATCAGATCATTGGAAATAATGTTAGTAATAACTAAGAGGGGGGGGGGGGTGAATCAGCGGCCTCAGAAATTTATCCTTTAATCTTTAACCACCAATCAATACACCTTAGATTATTAAGTCCCTACAAGATGTATGCCATGAAATACTTATAATATTTGACTATCTGTCGGTTTACCTTGTCTGTCCTTATTCTCCTTGATAACTGATAAGCAATAAAACTATTTACCGATACTCAATAAATATGTAGAGTATACCAATCAATCTAGAAATGCACATGTGAAATGTAAAACAATAAAGTAATAAACCATACACACATACACATGGATTTTAATGTGGAAAGCTTGTTAAGGGAAAAACCACTAAGACTGGTACCCCAAATTTTTACTCTTCTAAACTGAGCCCTATTAGGAGCCAACCATGTTAAAGGTTACAAACACATTGTTAAGTGTGACCTTGTTAGAGGATTTTACACATAGAGGTTGTCACTTAGTATCTGGCATCTATTTTGCTACCATCCTTGAATCATCCTCCTTCTTAGACTATCAATAGGCTTTAGGCAAATCTTGCTACCATCCTTGAATCAACCTTCTTCTTAGGCTATCAATAGGCTTTATGCAATTTCAATGCTACTTTCATGAATCAACCTTTTTGGAAATCTGTTAGGATATATCTCAATTATAGAACACATTTAAGTCCTTCCCTATTAACAAACTTGATGCTTCAATGGTTAAACTGAAACATTATGACCTATTTCTAATGCAACTTGGATTGCATATTTTTAGATCTATTTAAGTACAATACCTCTTTGATCAATGTATCAATTAAATTCTTTGTGCTCCACACTTTTTTCTCTGTGATGCTGTGCTTCACTATTCATCGGTGTCTGCAGAATTATTTAGCTCTCCTTCAGCTTGATTGATCAGGACTGAATGAAGTTATCCTTCACCAGTTTCTCTTTAGCATCCTCTTTCTATTCACTCCCCTTCTATGTATGTGATTGATTGTTATTTTTGGATATGAATTATGCTTGTCTCTTATATAGACAGATATTCCTTGATTCTTGATTCTTGATTCTTGATTCTTGATTCTTGGAGTGAAAAACAATCTAGCCAATCTAATTTATAGCTTTAACTCCTGATTTATCTCGTAGTTATCTTCTTTCCAACTATATAAATCATCTTTAAATCAATTACTTAACTTTGGGCGAATAAAACAAATAAAACAACTAGTTAAGTCTATCCTTAAGCTCTACCAGCTAGATATTTTTTCATTTTATGAGCTCTCTGTTCTTTCGGTCAACTCTGAAGTTAGTTGTCGGTGAAAACTACCGGTTTCGTCGGTGTAACTCCGGTGTAACTCTAGTTAGCTTCGGGATCTCCATCCGTCGGGCATCTTAGGATTTTACTCATCGGGTATCACTATGATTTTGCTTCATTGGGAAACACTATCATCTGCTCATCGGGTATCACTATGAGTTTTTCTTTGCCTTTACCAATGGTGTGCACTTCGTTGGTGTTGTCTGTCACTTAGTGAATACTTGAATTTTATGGATTGCTGAAAGCATAATCTCTATTCTATTGATTCTCTGAAGTCTTTGGAATTATGTACATGACCGTACAGATGATATTAAGTTGACATCAATGAGAATACAAACCATTAACTGATTTAATGTCTTGCATCATCTTCAACTTAACATTATCAAACATTCAATCAGTTACATGTCATCAATCTCTCCCTTTGGAATTGATGGAAACATACTATATTATCACACTATACTATTTCTATTATAATATGAAATATAATTGTTGAGATTCATCAAATTACCAAATACTTTTTTTTGATAACTGATAAAAATGTTTGACCGCCGGTAAGCTCTGTGTTAGCTTAGATTTGATTCTTGAAGCTTTCTGTGTTTCTTATACTGATGTGTTGTGTTCTCTTCTTGTGTCAATTTTTCTCTTTTGATTATTCAATTGTCAGCAACTCTCCCTTTGTATATGATTCCTTTATACAAATTCTCTCCTTATGGATATGATCTCTCCCTATTTGGAGTAATCTGATAATGAATAGTTTTTGATGATAATATGGATACATTCTCTCCCTTTGAAAATATTTCCAAACAAATGTCTCACAAATATATGACATTTATGTCAAACAATTGTTTTCTTTTATCCATAATATATTCCTTGAATTTCCCTTATCCATCTACAATACACCAATATGATCTGGTGCTCAGTTCTGATATATACCTTTCTGTATATAAATGTAGCTTTGAAGTTCATCTATTTCTTGCATCAACATGAATGATATTCTGATAATATATAGGCTGATGTAGCCTTCAGTTCTTTACTAACTGGTAGACAAGGGTTTGACCCCTAGTCTCTTTCCCAAGTACTCAAATGTATCCCTGGGCAGTGGCTTGGTGAAGATATCAGCCAATTGTTCTTTTGATTGCACATATTCAAGTATCACCTCTTTTTCTTGAACTTGTTCTCTTAAATAATGATACTTGATTGCAATGTGTTTAGTCTTTGC
>MU226051.1:2606154-2618403 GCA_018584345.1 Thuja plicata | reverse complement strand
AAACCTTCCTTCTAAGCACACAAGCTCTGATACCAATTGTTAGTAATAACTGAGAGGGGGGGGGGGGTGAATCATTGGCCTCAAAAATTTATCCTTTAATCTTTAACCACCAATCAATACACCTTAGATTATTAAGTCCCTACAAGATGTATGCCATGGAATACTTATAATAATTGACTATTTGTTGGTTTACCTTGTCTGTCCTTATTCTCCTTGATAACCGATAAGTAGTAAAACTATTTACCGATACTCAGTAAATATGCAGAGTATACCAATCAATCTAGAAATACATTTGTGAAATGTAAAACAATAAAGTAATAAACCATACACACATAAAACATGGATTTTAATGTGGAAACCCTGTTAAGGGAAAAACCACTAGGACTGGTACCCCAAATTTTCACTCTTCTGAAGTGAGCCCATTTAGGAGCCAACCCTGTTAAAGGTTACAAACACACTGTTAAGTGCAAACTTGTTAGAGGATTTTATACATAGAGGTTGTCACTTAGTATTTGACATCTATTTTGCTACCATCCTTGAATCAACCTCCTTCTTAGACTATCAATAGGCTTTAGACAAATCTTGCTACCATCCTTGAATCAATCTTCTTCTTAGGCTGTCAATAGGCTTTATGAAATTTCAATGCTACTTTCATGAATCAACCTTTTTGGAAATCTGTTAGGATATACCTCAATTATAGAAGACGGTTAAGTCTTGCTCTGTTAAGAGACTTGATGCTTCAATGGTTAAACTAAAACATTATGACCTATTTCTAATGCAATTTGGATTTCATATTTTTAGATCTATTTAAGTACAATACCTCTTTGATCAATGTATCAATTCAATTCTTTGGGCTCCACACTTTCTACTCTGTGATGTTGTGCTTCACTATTCGTCGGTGTCTACAGAATTCTTTAGCTCTCCTTCAGCTTGATTCATCAGGACTGAATGAAGTTATCCTTCACCAGTTTCTCTTCATCATCCTCTTTCTATTCACTCCCCTTCCGTGTATGTGATTGATTTTTATTTTTGGAAATGAATTATGCTTGTCTCTTATAAAGATAGATATTCCTTCATTCTTGATTCTTGATTCTTGGCGTGAAAAACAATCTAGCCAATCTGATTTACGACTTTAACTCCTGATTTATCTCATAGTTATCCTCTTGCCAACTGTATAAATAATCTTTAAATAAATTACTTAACTCTGGGCAAATAAAACAAATAAAACAACCAGTTAAGTCTATCCTTAAGCTCTGCCAGCTAGATATTTTGTCATTTTCTGAGCTCTTTGTTCTGTTGATCAACTCTGCAGTTAGTCATGGGTGACAACTACCTGTTCCATTGGTGTAACTCTAGTTAGCTTTGGGATCTCCATCTATTGGGCATCTTAGGATTTTACTCATCAGGTATCACTATGATTTTGCTTCGTCGGGAAACAATGTCATCTGCTCGTCGGGCATCACTGTGACTTTTTCTTTTCCTTTACCGATGGTGTGCACTCCGTCGGTGTTGTCTATCACTTAGTGAATACTTGACTTTTATGCATTGCTGAAAGCATAATCTATGTTCCAATGATTCTCTGAAGTCTTTGGAATTATGTACATGACCATACAAATGATATCAAGTTAACATCAATGACAATACAAACCATTAACTGATTTAATGTCTTGCATCATCTTCAACTTAACATTATCAAACATTCAATCAGTTACATGTCATCAGATAAAAGAGAAAGCATATTGACAAGAAGTAAGTTCAGAGATGACACTTGTGTAATTTGTGAATTTGAGCCTAAGAATGTTAGAGATGAATTAGAAAATGAAGAATGGTTTAATATCATGAATGAGGAAAGTGAGAAGATAGAAAAAAATAAGATATGGACATTAGTACTGAGAACGAGTGATAAAAATATCATTGGCACCAAATGTATTTTCAGAAAAAAATTGAATGAAGGTGGGAGTGTAATCAGAAATAAAGCAAGATTGGTTTGCAAAGGGTATGCACAAGAAGAAGGAATTGACTATGGAGAAACCTTTGCACTAGTTGCTAGACTTGAAGGATTAAGAATACTACTTGCATATGCTCCATATAAAGGATTCAAGGTATATCAAATGGATATGAAGTCCACATTTTTTAATGGAATTCTGGAAGAGGAGGTATACATTGAACAACCTGGGGGATTTTTTGATCTTGATCAAACACACATGGTATGTAAATTACACAAAGATTTATATGGATTGAAGCAAGCATCAAGAACATGGTATTAAAGATTGCATTCATATCTTATAAGTATTGGATTTATTAGAAAAGGTGACAACAACAATTTGTATTTAAAAGGAGGAAATGATGATAATACACTTATTGCTGAAATATTTGTTGATGATATCATATTTGGAGGTAATGATAACTTATGCACTTCATTTGCTGATGAAATGAGGAAAGAATTTGAGATGTCGATGTTTGGTTTGATCATTTTTTTAGGATTGCAAATTTTACAACAGATTGCAAGTATCTACATTACTCAATCAAAATACATCAAGGAAGTACTAAAGACATTCAGAATGGAGGAATCCAAACCAGTCGGAACACCTATGGTGATAGGATGCAAACTGACAAAACAAGACACCTAAGGTAAATCAAACCTTGTACAAATCTATGATTGCTAAATTGATGTATGTTGTTCACACAAGACCTGACATAGCACATGTAGTTGGAATAGTTGCAATATTTTCTGTTAACCCCAGAGAATTACATATGACCGCTATACAAATAATTTTTAGATATTTGAAGAATACTAAGGATTATGGACTATGTATAAAAGAGAAGGAAATTTCAAATTGAAATTTTATACTGATACTGATTGGGATGGGAATATAGATGATAGAAAAAGTACTACTGGTGGAGCATTCTTTAATGGAGAAATACTAGTTACTTGGATTAGCAAGAAGCAAGGCTGCATATCTCAGTCAACTGCAGAAGAAGAGTATGTTTCCACTACTACAAATTATTCTAACATAGCATGGATAAAACAATTGTTGAAAGGAATGAATGACGAGATCACTGAACAAGTGATGATTTATTGTGATAACACAAGTGCTATAAATATTTCAAAGAATCCTATGATGCATGCAAAGACAAAGCACATATCTATAAAATATTACTACTTAAGGGAACAAGTACAATAAAAAAAAGTAATACGGGAATATGTACAATCAAAAGAATAACTTGCAGACATATTCACAAAACCCTTACCGAAGGATACATTTGAGTACTTGAGAGGTAGACTAGGGGTTCATCCCTTGTCTATTGGTAACTAAGATGATTAGGAGGTTGCATCAACCTACATGAAATCACAATATCAATCATGTTGATGCAAAGCTAAACTGGACCGACACAGAGATATCAGTACACTGAAAGGTACCTACTGCACCAAAAATTAGAGATATTTTTTTGGCTCCTGAAGAGCTGCATATTTTTTCTTTTTGGAATTGTTGTCAAAGGGAGAGATATATCAATGAAATATCAGGAAGAGATTCATGAAATATCTATCCACTAAAGGGAGAAAATATAAAGGGAGATAAAATATGTTGGAATAATGGAATGGTGTGTACTGAGAGGGGAGGGGTGAATCAGTACCCTTAAATTTTTTTATCAATTAACCTTTAGTAATCTATTCTTGCAATACCGACCATATTTCTTTTCTAACTTATGCATGTAATATCATAACATAAATATAATCACATGAAAACATTCATAGAAACATTCATGAAACTTAGTTGCACATGACACAAGAATTGGTAACACAGAAAACCCCTTTTAGAAGGTAAAAACTGCGGTGGGGATGAAACACACAAAGCTTCACTATCTGCAGAATGGAAAGTGTCAGTTAAGGCTACAAGTTTGATCACTTCTGATGATCTTACCCTGTTAGGAGTAACATGTTAGACTTTTTAAGTCTACTCGATTAAGAGATTTTAACAAAACTATTAAGTCTGCACTCGGTTAAGAGATTTACAATAAGACTATTAAGTCCACCTTCTTAAAGGATTTCTTCTATTTGCTACAATTGTTAGAGAGTAGTCAAAAATACTTATTGACATGATGGTATGAAATCTTGAATTGCTGAATACAAATCCTTTAAGTTCACAAAATTATGTATCACCTATGGTGATTGATTAATACCTCTATTTTGCTCGGTAGCCTTGAATCTTGTTCTTCATAACTGAAGTCTTCTTTTTCTATTCTTCTACATGAAATTCTCTGTCTAATCCATAGATGTCCTTCTACGACTACAATCATCTCTGTTTGAATGATTACTACATCTATTTATACAATGTATTGACCTAACTAGGTTTCACGCTTTACAAAAAAAACTCTATGATCAAAGGTTTACAACTTGACCTTGATCTCTTAGTTTTCATGTTTACAATCACTTAAATTGATTAAAACTATTACATATGATTTCCTTGATCCTCAAGAAATAGTTTTACAGCTAAGCATAAAGCTAAATTTAAGAATAAAGTGCTTTAGGTGACGTGTATCTTAGATCCACTTTTCTTGGGAATAAAACTATCTCTTGGTAGACTGGTGCTTGGTGATGTCTCTATAGACATACTGCTCTTGGGTTACTCTGTGAACTATGCTCTCGGTTTACTCTGTAAACTCTCTATCGGTGATAGTCTGATTTCAGTGTTCACTGATTTTGGTAATCACTATGCTTGTCTGTTTTTGTGACCTCTACACTTAATGGTTTTGGTGACCATTGTCTTTGACTGAATTTTTTCACTCAGTGATCATTTAATTGATAGTCCAAAAATTGTTTCCTTGTATAATAATGACAACTTATGATCATGAATCTGCCCCTTTGGCATTAGTATCAAAAACATATATGTGCATTTAACTGATATGTTCAGTATATACACCAAGTGTTTACTTTATCAATGACTCCCCCTATGTGCATGCCTCAGTATGTACATGTTTCCTCCTTTGTGTATTTACCTCTTTGGATTTTGACATGTTTTCCCCTTTTGTACATTTCCCCCTTTACATATATTTTCCCCTTTTTTTTGAAAATAATGACAAAGGTTTAGTACTTACAGCTTGTCAAAGATGTGTGCATGGGATTTTTGAATATCTACCATCTGATTCTCCTATTGCTCCTTGAGGTGCTCAAAGGTCATGTGTGCCAAATTTATTCTGGTGTGCATGTCATATATACTCTCGGTAACAGACATCTATGGGGTGGCAATTAATGTCTTTGCCGAAGTCATGTGTTTCAACAACAATGTGAGATTTGAGAGTAACATAGCCTGAAGCTTGGTTACCTCATCTCTGATTTTGCTTTCATCCTTTTGTAACTCAAGTCTCAACCTTTTGGATTCTACAATCTTCTCATAATGCAATTTAAATGCATTCTCCTCGGTTGTGAGACTTTGTGCACTAGCTTTAAGATCTTCATCTATTTTAGCTATCTTTTCACTATGCTCAATAGTGAAATGCTCTAAAGTGCACAACTTTTGAACTACGTTGACTAATTTTGATAATATTGGTTCTAATATAGGAACTAGCTTAGAAAGATTTACCTTGTTTTCTGCCACTTCTTGGCTAATCTTCTCTGTAAGCTTGTAATGATACTTTTATTCTACATGTTCTTCAATCACCTTGTCAGCTTCCACATTTTTTGATGTAATGGCCTCAGTGAGAACTGCTAATTGATCAAGTATTGGGGCACTTTGATCAATTTGAGTGTCAGGTACAATCTACAATAATATTTCCTTTGTATTATTTAGGACTTGGGAGTTTTTGTGCTCCTTCTTGAGCTTGTCCTATATTGCCTTTCTTTTGCAAAGTTCACCATACTTGGTCAGTGACTCGGGATCCAGTGTTCTAGGATCACAGTCGGGTATGTGAATGATTTCTTTAAGTGTGATCGATGCTTTTATTTTCTTCTTCTTCTTCTTTGAAATAGTGTTGGAAGTAGGGGAATGAAGTACCATAGCAAGTGCATTCTCTTGCTTTGTTGATTTTGGTGAATGTGTGGGAGGTGCGGTGCCTTTTGTATGCTACTCGGTATGAACCTATTGGTCAGTAGTAGATGTCTCTACATCAACCTTATCTTTATCTTTAGCTTTGTCTTCTTCTTTGGTGTTCTTGGCATCACTCAATTTCTCCTCTAATTGTATCTTTTTCTCTTCATTTGTATCCTTTTTCTCCCCATGGTCATCACCTTTATCCTCTGGTATGTGTGCATCAGGCTCAGGTGTCTTTTCCTTTTCTTTAGTAATGAGATTGATAGCTTTTATCAATAAAGGCATGTGACCTGGTACATTTACCTGTGCATCATCTATTGTATCCTTTTCCTTTGCTTTCTCGGTGGTATCATTTACATCTTCATCATTCTTGGGATCATCATCAGAATCAATTTGAGTTATATCTTTGATTGTGATATTTTTTGTTTCCCCTAATAATTGTAATATTTGAGGTATGTCATCCATGACCTTACTTGCCTCTATTGTCAAATCAACTGGATTGACATCCTCGGTGTCATTGATGAAGATATTCTCTGGGCTTGATGTGGCTTCTTTCTCTTCATTGTGAGATTTCTTGGTAAGAGCTAGTACCTGCTTGGGGTCATTGAAGTTTTCATTCCAAATCTCATTGCTTTCTTTGTCAAGATCTTCTAATCTTCCTTCTAGTACTTTGTATGCTCTCATTTTAGCTAAAAATTTCTTTGCATGCTCCTTCATTGTTGAATCAATTTCTTCAACTTTTGACTCGGGTGGCATGAGTGTAACTAGGGGTCTTTCCCTTAGCTATTTATCCATGTGCAGTGCATAAGTCCACCTTGCTAATATTTTTTCATTAAGCTCTTGTGGCATACTCTTGTTGAATTGTATTGGTACATACTTGTATGCAACCATTGCCTTAATTATGGCTTCTTCTATCTTATTCTAATCTCTGAGAGGTAAGGTTATCCATTGTCTAATCTTGTGATGTGATATGCTACTTGTTTTGATGATTGAATTTGTAACTTCATCAACTGATTTAGGATTTTTGATCTTTTCAGTTTGGATTCCTTGTTCTTTCTTATCCTGTTCAGTATCTTCCTTGTCCTCTTTTCCTCTGATATACCTCCTTTGTCTTGGTGCTTATTGCCTAGTTTGAGGCTTTCTTTTCATATAGGTCCTTACAGTACCTTTCTTTACTGGTGGGGAGTCTGGATCTTTTTTAGTCTTACTCCTTGTCCTTGATGTAGTTGTTACATTTGTAACCTTTACTTTCTTGGTTGGTGGTGCATCTGACTCAGTAGACTTGGATTCACTCAATTCTTTACCTTCACCAATGGGTGACTATCCCTTGATGGCATCCTGTTCCAATTCTTCATCATCTACCAAAAGTTTCTTCACAAGTGTTTTCACCATCTTTGTTTTTTTCTAGTCTATCTTTTTCACTACTAAGCCAGTTTTGATTCTAGACTTGGCTTCTTCATATGTTCCAAATCTGCTCAATGATTTATCCACTACTTCATTTAGTAGGGCTTCAATAAAATTTGTAGCTTGATCAATGTTGATCTCATAGTCTGGTGGTGGTAACCATGATTTTCTCGGTACAACTGGTTTGATTAGAGTGGTGTTGGTGTCCACTATGAAACATATGTCATCTTTATATTGTTCCACCAGTTATGCAGGGATTCTCATTCTCTTCTGCATTCTGTCCTTGAAAGTTGTGAAGTATGCATCCATGATAGACGTGAAGTTATCCCCTAGTGACTTGATGAATTTACTAATTTGTGCATTTATTGGTTGGGTTGTGTCCCAAGTGACATTACCGACCGATGGGAAGAAATTATGAAAGTAGAAGAATGTGCATATAAGGAGGGAACCATACTTACATGTATTAGATCTAGCTGATCTAATAGTTCTCATATTCTCCTCTAGTTTCTTCATTACCATCTTGGATATGTCTAGTTGAAGTCCCTTCTTCACAATCTTATAAGCAGTTTCAACTACTCCACATGCTATACTGTTCATTCGACAAGCTTGGAATACCTTGTATCCAATTACACATGCACCCAACTTCATCTCTGGGTCAGTGATTGAATTAACTTTCAAACCTATGCTGTCCCATACTGCATTAGTTAACTTTTCAACCTCGGGGAGAGAAGGATGTTTTATGGCTTTACCCTTGTCAGTTACTGGATAACCTATTACAACGTGAATCAAATCATTTATGATCATTTTTGGTTCATCCAACCATAATTTTCTATCATGTACTTGGCTGAGTACTATCTGAATCCATTGGGTCTTCAACTCTTTCAAGAACATTAAGGCAAGCGTTAACCCTTTCACCTCAATTTGTTTGTGTTCATCTTTAAGGTTTCCATCTGTGAAAAGCTTCTGGTAAGCTTCTTCAACCTCAAGATCTCTAATCTATACAATCTTGTAGTGGATGTATGTGTGGATATCTTTGACTAGAAAAACCCTAGGAGGGATGCTTGAGAATGCTCCCTTGTCATCGGGTTGTGAAGAAATCTCAGGGAAAAACTTATAGTTGGGCTCCTCATAGTTTGTGTTCTTGATCAGGTAGACCTTCTTCTCCTTTGTGTTCTTGATCTTTGATACTCGCGAGGTATTTTCCATTGTTCCTTAAATTAGGGCTTCTGTAAATGAACCGTGTGCTCAATAAGTCTTGGTACTTACATGATCTTCACTATGGATGGTTGAAATCTATCAAAGTAGCCTTTGAATCAACTATGAATCAATCTTCAATCTTGTTTCTCTTCTTTGCTCTGATGTATTCACTTTTCTCTTGGTGAGTGAATGAGCTCTTTGATGCCCTATTTATATCAAATAACCTAAGTAGTGCAATTAATGCTTCAGCTACCACTCAGTCGATGAAACAAAGATGCTCAGGTTTCATACCAAAGTCTTCATCCTCGGTGAGATTGCAACACTTGGGGTAAGTGACAAATTTATTGTACTTTTCACATGTTCACCAATGGTGCTCGGTATATAGCGAAGGCTTGATTGTATTTTACATGTTTACCGACAATGCTCAGTTTATATTGACATCTTGGTTGTTTTTCATATGTATACCGATGATGCTCGGTATGTATTGACCAATGAGACTAAATTCACAAATTCATAACAAGTAATACCATAGTGCATCTCCATTCATGCTAATTTGGCATATTATCAATGAATATTGGAACTGATGTAAAATATAACTTTGTAGAGCGCAGTTCCATACTTACTTGTTATTCTTAGGTGGGGGTGGTGATATCACTAGATCCATTGGATGAGGTGTCACCAATTCTAGTGCTTGGTCTAGCATCATCTTTGATTGAAGCTTTCCTCCACATTTGATTTCTCATTCTCCTGATATCTTCAATTATTTTTTCATTAGCAAAAGTGCTTGACTCTGTCACTCGATCTCTATAGTCTTTGCTTAGGTGATTGACCCTATGATAGTGTAAGCATGCCATTCCAGATTTAGTCCAGTTCCTTGATCTTTGTATCCATTTTCTCATGCAGTTTGTAGCTATGTGTCCATATCTACCACATGCTCTTCAATTTACTCATGTGTTGTAATCCCAAACATATGAGTTACCAACTCTTCTCGATTTATAAGAATTTTCTTTCTCTCTTGGTTTCCAAACTTTCTTTTTCTTTTTCCTGCATCTGTGAGATGTGTGGCCATGCATTTTGAAAGTAGAACAATATTTTTCCATGTAGGATTCCTCCTTTGGTTTTTTCACCTTAGATCTGCATTCATGTACTTTATGTCCATGCTTGTTACAACTATAACATTTACCTATGAATGTAGAAGTGGATTTAGGAATACATTTAGCTTTGTTCCTGCAAATATTTGATGTGTGGCTTGGTTTTCTATAGTGATTGCATAACTGCTTCCTTTCTCTTGGATTTGTGTAGACATCTTTTTGATCAGCTCAGTTTTATGATTCTTCAGGCTTGGTATACCCTAAACTGGTATTGTTGTTGAGTCTTCTTTGACCATTCAAAAAATCATCCATTCTTTTTGTACTTTCTTCAGCTTTCTTGATTGTATCATTATGTTATTGTTGAATCCTTACTTCATGCTTTAGTTTCTCATTTTCTTCTCTTAGCTAACCAATAGCTTCCAATTTCCCATTGAGTTCTATGTTCACTCGGTTGGCCTCAAGACTCATAAGAACTATTTGATTGGTGATCTCATGATGATGTTCAATTAGTCTATGTATCTTTGTTTCTCTCTCTTGTATCTTTTCAGTGATCTTCCTCCTGTAATCAATAGCTAATTTTCTTTCTTGTTCAGCTTGTCTAGCATTATTCATAACATCAATCATCCTTACCATCTATGTCTCTTGACCAATTTGTAGTACATTTACTTGTTCAATCAGATGTTGATTGTTTTCATTTAGACTTGTAATGCTTCCTTCAGATGTGTCAGATGTATTGCTCTATGTAGTTCCTGATGACTTGGACAAATCAGGTATCTCTTCTTCATGATATTTAGTTTCATTGTGGAAATATGCCATGAATTTTCTTTCACCAGTAGCTCTCTCATCTGGATTCTTTCTTCTTTGTATTGCTCATAGAAGATCTGTATCTACAACTTTTGATTCTCAATATTCTTTTCAAGCTTATACCATTCCATTGTATGATATTTTTGTTGGAAAGTTGACACTCAAGGTGTATATGACTTATTTTTTGTTTTCATTATGGCAACAAAGTCATATGAAGTTTTGACAGTAAACCTTGAAGATCAAAATTGACTAAGTATAGAAAATAGACCAATACAGAGATATGTAGTTGATCAGAGCATCAGCGCACGTGCATACGATCGATTCAGACTATGCGCCTTTATATTTAATATTTTTGATATGTTATTAAGCTTAGAATATACACGCATAGTACAGTATGTCAGCACAGAGAAGTTACAACAGGTTAAAGTGCCACTAGTAGTTCATAATACAAAGCATGAGGCTGACCTCAGATTTTGGATTAGCGCAAAATATTTTATTTTGTAATGGCCATGCACCTATTGTAATATGTTTGTAATTATGTCTTTAACACTCATGTAATCATGCTTAAGCCAATTTGTTTGGAAGCAATGTGTATGTTGTTTTTGGGCCGACTAAGGTGTGTGAATGGAAAATAAGCAAAGAAGATATTCAAAACAGAAATATAAGAAAATTAGTATGAAGTATAATTCTTTAAGAGATTAAAGTATCAGAGCATAAATGGAACTAATCAGACAACAATGTCAGAAAAATAGTTCATCTTTTTGATATAGTGTATATCTATTTTATGAAGGTTGTAGCCTTCATTCTATTGAGCAGTGAGCTCTGGCAGTGAGCCAACCAAATTTAACAAGGTTTTTTAAAGACTCCTAATAGAGTCATTGTACTTACATTGTAAAGACTGCTCCTAACAGGGCAAAGGAACTCTAATAGGTTTATAAGACTAGTACAATCATTTGTGGGTACTAATTCCCACTGGGGTTTTCCTCTGATCAAGGTTTCCGCGTAATCATATCTTGTGTTATGTGTTGTATTATGCTTCATTTTTTATCTATTTGATTTAAGGTTAAAGTTTCTGAAATAAAGATAATTAACAAACACTGATTCACCCCCCCCCCCCTCTCAGTGTTTCTCACAATTGGTATCAGAGCTTTGGTCCTCTGAAAGAAAGTGTAGAAACTGATGAAATATCAGATTCAACTCCAAGATCCAGCTGCATGCAATAAACCTGTCACAAGAATGAGACAGCAAAATGGAAAAAGTGAAACCCCAAAGTTTACTCAAAAAGTGAGAGCAAAAATATCAACTGAGTTAATGAACAACAATTATAAAGTTAAACCTTAAAAAGGTGAACGAAACCCTAAAAGGTAAATACTAGGTTGCACATTATTAATTAAGAATTAATAATAATGCACCTAAGAGACGCTTAAGCAACTAGAGTAAAAGGAAATAATACTCTAACACCCCCCCTTAAGTTGAACGCAGGGAGAAAGAAGACCTAGCAAGACTAAGAAAGCAAGAAATGGGTCCCGGCAACAAGGCCTGATCAGGTACCCAGTACAAGGAAATCTCTGTAAATCGGAGACAAAGGAGAAAACCCAATGGGAAAAACCCCTCTCCAAAAAGAGATATAAAAGCAAGAAAAGAAAAAAAAGAAAGACTTCAAGAGACTCTCTCAAAGCCAGTAGTACAATGCGTGTTGCTAACCCCCCCCCGAGAGAGAGGGT
>MU226051.1:2573115-2604728 GCA_018584345.1 Thuja plicata | reverse complement strand
ACTCTGCATCTATCTGGAGAATCCTGAACTGATCCATGGTGCCAAACAAGGTGGAGAACTTGTCCCACATATCCCTGGGTGTAGTCAAGCCATCCAGGTGGAACAACAACCCATCTGAAATGTTCATAGCAATGAGACCCATTGCCTCATCCATCCTGTTTCTATGCATAAGAGCCTCATAAGGCCTCTGAAGAACTGGCTGAACTGTATCCAGACAGGACCATAAACCTCATGACATGAGGATTCTGGTCATTTTTGGCTTCCACACATGATAATTGTGTGGAGTGAGAAGCTCAACAGATGCTGTGTCTGCCATAGTGCCAAGTGCTCTGACTGTTTTGTTTTAGGTTTTCTTTCAGAACTAGACAGAAGATGTAGAAGGTGTTTTGTTTTATGTGATACAATGTTTTGAGTTTCTGATACAAGTAATAGAAAAAGCAAGAAATAACACCCCCCACAATTGAAAAATCCCAATTCCCAATACAATATGGAAAGCCTGAAAGATAGAAAGAGCTAGAATGATCCAGATAAAAAACTTGTGTACCTGGTAAAAATTTTGATAAAATAGGCTAAGGATCTAGATAGAGCACTCCAAGACCTTTCCAACGCCTATTTGTTTTCTCAAAATGGAGATCGGATGCACAAGATACAGCTCCTGGAGTGTAGAAAATAACTGCTGACTTTGGACCTAAAAAACAGTATCAAAATGACTGATTCAAAAAACCAAACCTCCAGAATCATGTAGAGCTCAGAAAGATCTTTCCGGCGATATCTCGTTCTCCAAATTTCGAGCTCGTATGCTCAAGTTATGGGCAAAAAACCACAACTACCCCTAAAAGCACCTTCTCTGAAAAATACAGGCCCGGGCATAAAATTGATGACCGTTTGGCCGTCGACTGACGTCTGAATGACATCAGCTAACGTCACTTCTGTGGGCTGGGTGGCGGACGGGTGGAGGCGGGGCACTGGAGGAGCCCGAGTGGTGGGAGGGCAGCGCCGGAGTGGAGGGAGGGCGGCGGTGTTGCGTCGGTGGCGGGCCGGTGGCTCGCCGGTGCGCCCGCTGGTGGTGGTGGCGCGGTGGGGTTGCACGGGTGGCGCGACCCGCATGCACTGGCCACGTTATTTATTAACGCCCAAAACCATAAAAAATATGTTTTTTTTATTTTTTTTGAGATTTTTTTCTCGATTTTTGAGCCGTACGGCCCTAGGAGGCCAAATTTTTTTGCCTATGCTCACGGAGGCTAGACTAGTCAAGTTTTATATGATTTTGACTCTCTCAGGCCTTCTGAACGTAATGGTGGAGTTCGTTTTTTCTCAATCTGCTTTAGAAGATCGTGCCTCCTCCAAAGTGACAAAAAAAATCCAGAAAACCCCAGAAAGAGAGGGCTTGATCCACAGCTCCAACCAAACTTGAACAAGCTGCAACAGCAAGGCTCTGATACCATGTAGAAACTGATGAAATATCAGATTCAACTCCAAGATCCAGCTGCATGCAATAAACCTGTCACAAGAATGAGACAGCAAAATGGAAAAAGCGAAACCCAGAAGTTTACTCAAAAAGTGAGAGCAAAAATATCAACTGAGTTAATGAACAGCAATTACAAAGTTCAATCTTAAAAAGGTGAACGAAACCCTAAAAGGTAAATACTAGGTTGCACATTATTAATTAATAATTAATTAATAATGCACCTAAGAGACGCTTAAGCAACTAGAGTAAAAGGAAATAATACTCTAACAGAAAGTTTAACCACTTGAGGAGATCATGGATTCAGTAGCAGAGAAACATCTGAAAAAGAATCTTGAAGCAGCCCTTGATGATCTTGACAAATATGAAAAAGAAAATGAAGAACTTAAACTAAAAGTTGATGGCTCCCAAATGCTTATAAAAAAATTAAGGAAAGATCTAAAAGATTTCTCTACAAATGATTTGGGAAAAATGGTCAAAAAGTTGAATGAAAAAAACATGTCTTTGAAAGACAAGATTGAAGATCTGAATGAACAACATACTGATAGCCTAACTGATATTGAATAAAAGACCAAATAAATTAGACAATTAGATGAAGAAAGTATGCAAGAAAATATGAAGATCTTGGAGTTGGAAAACATCAAGAAAAAGATAGAATCTGAACTAACAGAAGCAAAAGACAAAATTGAGAAATTACACACAAGTTCTGATCTAATTCAATCACAACTTTATGCACAAAAGATAAAATGTGATACTATTGGTGTTGGATATAGTGTAGCTCAAATTTAAATCAATACAATGAAAGAAAGAAAGAAAGAAAGAAAGCACAAGAAGAATCCACAAAAGCAAAGAAAATTGAGAATCTTGCAGAGGGTAATGTAGAACCTCCTAAACATGAACTCAAGATAGTTAACTGAACTTGTTATGCTTGTAACAAGCATGGACACTTGGAAAGAGATTGTAAAGAGGTAAGATATTTTAATGGGTATTGTTATTCCTGTAATAAATTTGGTCATAGGGCTATACATTGCAGAACAAGTCAAAGAAATCAGTCACAACAGAACCAAAGAAATCTGAATCAATACAATCAGAGATATCAACCTCAGAAAACTAACATAACATTACATGTCAGATATGTAATTATAATGGACACACAGCCAAGAAGTGTAGCATGATAAACAATATCAATAGACCTCCAATAATTTGTCACTCACGTAACAAAGCAGGACATATCTCAAGGTTTTGCAAGTCAAGAACTCAAAAACAAGAAAAGCCTAAAGAATCATTATTTGAAGAATCTGGTGAAGTCAAGTTTGTAAAATCTACAGAAGATTTAGGAAAAATATGGGTTGAAGTAAAGAAAGATAATGATGAGAACAAAGTAGTAGATGCATCCTTAGTGGACGCACCTTCTACTTCTAGTTAAGTTGACCTTCTTGGTCTTAGGGGGAGCTATTCTAGCTCTAAACCCCTGCGTGGCTGGTATACTCACCTCTGAGTATGTGCCTATGGATTCATGTAAATGATGACAGAATGAGGAAGTATGCATAGAAACAGAGATTGAACTTTGACTAAAGAAAAGATTGAAATTCTCAATGTAAATTGCGTTACGACAACAAGCATTAAATGCAATAACCTTTTATATAAGTCAGTAAAAGATCTTTTATCCTCACTTTGCATTCAAGATTGAGCATTTAGAGAGTGCAGAAGGAGTTAGTATCGAAGTGTTGAAGGATAAACCATTGGTTGGTTAGAAAGATGAATTGAAGTTGAAATGGAACCCTAGCGGATGCGTCATTTCAAAATCTCATGAAACCCTACTTAAGCAAGTTACAAGTAAGTAATGGCTACTCCTACAATGTTTGATATCTCTGAGAAAAAGAGATATGTATTTAAGAAGCATCCATTCAAGTCTGTGCTAGATGATGTAGAAGGGGCATTCTCCAAGACTCTGCTAGGAGTCGTGCATGTAGAAGACATACATGCTTACATTTCCTGTAAGAAGGAGTCTGTTGGAAAAAATAGCATAACCACTCTCATGGCATCAATGATGAAACATGATTATTCATTCAAGGATGAATACATGCATCTCATTGATAACCCTATCTTTGAGCATACAAATGCGCATGAGTTTTATGAACCAAAATGGGTTAAAATTATACTTAGTAGGATACATGATGATCTGTATTGGATTGGTGAAGTTCCTGTTTGCATTACTGCTGACCTCATTCATGAGATGGCTGGACTCTCCAAGGTTGGACCCATTCTTCCTACTAGAAAGGATGTAAGGAAATAGGTTGAGTAGGCTTGCTTTTCTAGAAGTGATAGGCGTGGGATGACTGTTGATCCCATTATGGAAGAAGACATCAAACTCCTCACCATGATACTTGGTTACAAGTTTCAGCATGCAAGCAGACTGAATAGTGTGTCCGCAGCTACTATTCTGATAGCAATAAGGATGGCAAGAGATAACACACAACGTAATCTCTGTGAGATATTGTGCGCACAACTAATTGAGAACATTAGAGATATCAAGCATGACAAGAGCAAAATATTCAGATTTGGCTCTTTGATTATCTACCTATACTTCCACATTGTTGGTAAAGTCTCTAATCTTTACCTAGACAAGAGCAAACCTACTATGTCACAAATTTCATTAAAGGCTACATCAGAAAGAAGTGTAAAGGATTCTATGGACAAGGAGATAAAAAAATTAGGATCAAGATGCAGAAGAGGTTCAGAATACCAGAGAAGATAGTTGAAAAGTACAAAGACACCATATTTTTCATGGTGGAAACTGACTGTACTTGCATGGAATCAGTTGAGCCAAGAGCCAAATGGATCCACCCACTTGGTTATGAAGTTGAAGAGCATGTGTTGGAAGGATATGCACAAGTTCTTTTGTCTGTACCTAAAGATCCAAAAGAGCCAAGATGGGGCACATACAGAGAGAAGACAAATCAAGTTGACTCTGTCTTATACAATGTAGATAATAAAAGAAAGGCATTAAGGATTACATCTAACATTCTAAAAGTTCATGGGGTAACACAAGAAGACCTAGATAAAGCTAGGGAAGCTAAAATTTCAAGAGAGCTTAAACAAACACCTACAAAAGTCAAGATAGTGAAATCAGATGATATCCAAAAGAAGAATAAGAAGAAATCTGATGAAGGTACATCTATGCCTTCAAATACTATTGACTTGGAATCCTCTCCACCTTCAATACCAAGAAAACTAACCAGAAGAAGGAAACAAGTTCCCACAAGTCACCCATCCTCAAGGAAAACACAGAGCAAAGTTAAGAATACTCAAGCCCCTCCTAAGGTAGGATTCAAACCTAGTCTTGAATTCTTAAGGAACATAATCATTAATGAAGGAAGACTTGACTCAATTTCAAATGTTTATGATAAGTACCAAGAGATAGATAAATCAGAGATACATTCTATGATTATCTCTCACATGATCAAGTTTAATAGGTCAGTATTGGAATTCAAGACAGTCATTCCAGATAAATTATGGAACATATTAGACCTATTGAAAAGATAAGAAATAGAGGAAGATATGAGGATTAGAGAAGAAAAATTAGACAGTCTTCTCCCTATTTGCTCACATGATGAGAAAGCAATTCTATTAGATTTGGTAAAACCTCATCTAAGAACCAAAACAAGAACTCTTCACATCATGAACAAAGAGTATGAGTTGGTTGGAAAAGAGACTGAAAAAGAATTTGAGAAAGTATTTTTGGATAGACACATGTATCCATCAACGACGCCTACAAATAAAGTGATTCCAATCCCTCCCAAATAGGATAAAGAACCAGTGATTCCAAATGTGCCTATGACAGGTCCACAGGACTCAGCACCCAAAGTTACATCACCCTCTGATACATTCAAGGAATTAGATGAAACCATTGTGATAAATGATGTTGAGATTACCATGTCATTCTCAGAAAATGATTTAAATAAGTTTGAGGAAGCATTTGTAAGTATTGAGGAAGTTGAGAAGGTATGCACTGATAACACTTCTTTGTAGCAAGAATAAGTTCATGCAACAGGACAAGATGAAGAGAGAAAGGATGAACATAATGATCCACCCTCTATGGAGATCCCAATGAAAAGTGAATATATGGATAGTCAAAATGCTATATTCACTCCATCCATCAAACCATCAGCATCATTGTTGTCAAGCTTGACCCCTGACTCAACAAACCTAGATGCTTGGGGAGAAGAAGACCTGATTAAAATCAGTGTATTAGCCATGGAAAAAGCCAAAGAGAAACAAGTTATGATAAACCCTCTCTTTCTAGAGTCAGTGAACATTTTGAACAACTTAGTACCAGCAGATAAGAAATTGGCAAATATCTAGTCACTGGATGATGTTGACAAAATATTGATTGCTTCAAAGAAAAATTCACAAGATTAGTAGATTCAGCTACCAAAACTACAGAGGAGAAGTACAAAAGGGAAATATTAAATGAGCTGATAAAGAAATTCCAATTAGATCTCAACTCCTTGAAGATTGGTCAAACAATTCTGAAAGAGTTAGCAACAAAAGGTAGGAAGTTGATAGCAAATTGTATGGACAGAGGAAAATTCACTTCTGAGCACATCAAGAAGATTGAAGAAGTAGACATCTTGGTTAAAAACATTAGGAAATCATTTGAAACATCCTCCCAAGACATCAACATTTGCAACAACATCTATCAAGGTTAGATAGAAAACATTGAAAAGGCCAAGGTAGAGATCAACAAGACAAGGACCAGGCAAACACAACTAAGAAATGCACTTGCGCCCTCCTTAGCTATCTTGAATGAGAACATAAAATAGATAGATGCAACAATTTTTACATATGATCAAGGCCCTTGCATGGATTTGACAAAGATGGAGAAACTCACATATGCATTATGCACCCATCTTCAGGCTATTGATGCACTGAAGGCATTGTTGGCAGCAAGAGATCAAGACTCTTTAGATTGCATATCCAGATGTGTACTCCATGTAAGTACGTAGATACTTACAAATTTTTACACCTTTGTCATTAATGTCAAAGGGGGAGTAGTGTATGTATATAAGGAGTATGATATATATATCCAAAGTTATGATGTACAGTTTTTTGTTGTTAAGTCAAACATTAAGTAACTTGGCCACATTCCTTTGTTGCCATTAATGACAAAGGGGGAGATTGTTTGCAAGTTGAAACTTAGCATGTATATGACTTATTTTGTGTTGTGATTATGGAAACAAAGTCATATGAAGTTTTGACAGTAAACTTTGAAGATCAAAATTGGCTAAGTATAGAAAACAGAGCAATACAGAGATATGCAGTTGATCAGAGCACCAACGCACGTGTATACAATCGAGTTAGACTATGTTCCTTTATACTTAATCTTTTTGATATGTTATTAATCTTAGACTATACACACATGGTATGGTATGTCAGTACAGAGAAGTAACAACAGGTTAAAGTGCAGCTAGAAGTTCAGAATACAGAGCATGAGGCCGACCTCAGATTTTGGATTAGCGCATAATATTTTATTTTGTAATGGCCATGCACCTATTGAAATATGTTTTTAATTATGTCTTTAACACTCATGTAATCACACTTAAGCCAATTTGTTGGGAAGCATTGTATATGTTGTTTTTGGTCTGACTAAGGTCTTGTTTTTGGTCGCGTCTATTCAGGCATGTATATATACTAGACATGCACTTTTGTATTAAGTGTGTGAATGGAAAATAAGCAGAGAAGATATTCAAAAGAGAAATATAAGAAAATCAGTATGAAGTAGAAGTCTTTAAGAGATTAAAGCATCAGATCATAAATGAAATTGATAAGAAAATAGTGTTAGAACAACAGTTCATCTTTTTGATATAGTGTATATCTATTATCTGAAGGTTGTAGCCTTCATCCTATTGAGCAGTGAGCTCTGGTAGTGAGCCAACCACCTTTAGCATGGTTTTTTAAAGACTCTTGACAGGGTCATTGTACTTGCATTGTAAATATTTCTCCTAACAGGGCAAAGGAACTCTAACAGGTTCATAAGACTAGTACAATCATTTGTGGGTACTAATTCCCACAGGGGTTTTCCTCTAATCAAGGTTTCCCTGTAATCATATCTTGTGTTATGTGTTGTTGTATTATGGTTCATTTTTAATCTATTTGATTTAAGGTTAAAGTTGCTGAAATAAAGATAATTGACAAACATTGATTCACCCCCCCTCCCCTCTCAATGTTTCTAACACTTTTCTCTCAAGTGTTTTAAACTTTCCAAATAAGAGATCTAGCTCTGATACCAATTGTTGGAATAATGAAATGGTGTTTACTGAGAGGGGAGGGGTGAATCAGTACCCGTAAAACTTTTTATCAATTAACCTTTAGTAATTTGCTCTTGCAATACCGACCATATTGCTTTTCTACCCTATGCATGTAATATCATAACATAAATATAATTGCATGTAAACATTCATAGAAACATTCATGAAACTTAGTTGCACATGACACAATAATTGGTAACATAGAAAACCCTGTTAGAAGGTAAAAAATATGGTGGGGATGAAACACACAAAGCTTCACTATCTGTAGAATGGAAAGTGTCAGTTAAGGCTACAAGTGTGATCACTTCTGATGATCTTACCCTGTTAGGAGTAACATGTTAGACTTTTTAAGTCTACTTGGTTAAGAGATTTTAACAATACTGTTAAGTGTGCACTCAGTTAAGAGATTTACATTAAGACTGTTAAGTCCACCTTCTTAAAGGATTTCTTCTATTTGCTACAATTTTTAGAGAGTAGTCAAAAATACTTATTGACCTGATGGTATGCAATCTTGAACTGCTAAATATAGATCCTTTAAGTTCACAAAATTATGTATCACCTATAGTGATTGATTAATACCTCTATTCTGCTCAGTAGCCTTGAATCTTGTTCTTCATAACTAAATTCTTCTTTTTTGTTCTTCTGCATGAAATTATCTGTCTGATCCATAGATGTCCTTCTGTGGCTAGAATCATCTCTGTTTAATTGATTACTACATCTATTTATACAATTTATTGACCTAATTAGGTTTCACGCTTTACCATAAAAAATCTATGATCAAAGGTTTACAACTTGACCTTGATCTCCTACTTTGCATGTTTACAATCACTTAAACAGATTAAAACTATTACAAATTATTTTCTTGATCCACAAAAAATGGTTTTACAGCTAAGCATAAAGCTAAATTTAAGACTGAAGTGCTTTAGCTAACGTGTATCTCAGATCCACTTTTCTCGGGAATAAAACTATCTCTTGGTATACTGGTGCTCAGTGATGTCTCTGCAGACATACTGCTCTCAGGTTACTCTATGAACTCTTCTCTTAGTTTAATTTGTAAACTATCCGTCGGTGATAGTCTGATTTCAGTGTTCACTAATTTTGGTGATCACTGATTTTGGTGATCACTATGCTTGTCTATTTCGGAAACCTCTGCACTTAACGGTTTCGGTTACCATTGTGTTTGAGTGAATGTTTTCACTTGGTGATCATGTAACCGACCATCCAAAAACTATTTCCTTGTATACTAATGACAACTTATGATCATCATAAATACATATCTAATCTACAGAGAGATTCAAGAGCTGAAAACATCAAAACTGTCGGGAGACTCTGTATAATGAGTATTTTGTTTATACTGACATAGTTTATATTCAAGCTAAGGAGAGCTACAAAATTTTTGTAGTTGTAGAACAAAAGTTTGGTATTTTTTGTATGGCATTTTATACTGCATATTTCATATTGTGTTTCCATCAATGCCAAAGGGAGAGATTGATGAACTACAACTGATTATATGTGTGAAGTCATTTTTTGATATTCAACCGATTTGCAAAAGTGATGATAAACATTATCAGTTAGTATATTGTCATTGATGTCAACTTATTTGAGTATTATTATGGTGGAAAACATTTGTTATGATTTGAAGATCTAGAACAAACAATGTTTATGTGGTCGGTAAATGAAGAGTTTTGTATACACTAAGAAATAGTTATAATGAAGTAAAACAAAGTGTATATCGAGCACAATGATAACTGAGCAAGGGATTGCTGACACAACATAGTTAATACTAAGATTGAACAATTAATTCTAATTGAGGCCGACTTGGATGCAGAGCTAACAATTGATGATTTTGAGGTAAAAGATAAATTTTGTTATTTGATCAAACAGTTATGAAAATTCAATGAAGATCATACGACAAAGATTGAAACGTGTTTTTAACACAACTGTCGAGGAAGGATCAAGCGGGAAAATGAACAATGGAGATTAAGTGGCCTTGATCTAAATGATGAAAATTAAATGATACATGATGTCTATATAAGAGACAAGAGATTCATTTTGAATCGTATTATCACATGTACCTAATGCTTACATACAAATTTTATGCATGACTGATCAAACTGGTTAAAGAAACAACTGAGCTTTTTTCTGCATACATCACCGAGAAGACAGAGGAAAGAGGATTACCGAGAAGAACAAGTATGAAGTATGAGATGAACTAAAGAAGTACAAATTGATCATAGGTATTATGCACTTAGAATAGATCTTAATATATGAAAATCATAAATGTATTTGAATCAGATTGATGAGGCCAATATAAGGCCTATCTAGCTTATAATTTCATGTGCTTTTATGACTAGATTTTGAGGACTTCATAAGCTTTCATAGTACTTTTTTAGACTGTTTATACTTATATCTCAGAACTGTTGTATACATATATATGTGAATGTGTGTGGAACATTTTAAGTTTATAAATATGCTATGTATATGTTGCATGGTTATATGAAACTAAATCTCGTATCTTTTTGTCCTACTTTAAGTTGGGTGGTTTTTCCTATAGCCATTTGATGAGAGCAAGCTAGTGAAGAAACTTATTATGGATTTTGTCTTGGATACGTATGCATGCTAGTCATTTGCAGGAAACGGTGGATCCGCGGGTAAAGAAGGAGTCAACATTAAAGAATGAAGTGATGCATTAAAGAGACCAGTTATTTCAGGGCTCATGATGATTCCACTACTCTCGGGCGATAGCAGTTTCTATTGTAGACAAGGTCAATGTTGAATAACAGCCACAATGGAGTAAATCTAGCAGTGGTGCATTCCTAGATTTGTGTGTAATTGAATACAATTTATTCCCGCATTCAATAATGTTGATCATGTATCTTAATTATTGTCATATCCCTAATGTTGGGGGATCCTAGTTGCTAGGAGTTCTTTTTTAGAAGTTATTGTTAAATAAGCTAGAAGTTTTGATTCCTTAGTTAGTTAGTATTATGGGAATCCTTTTTGTAATTTAGTGAGAAAGAAATACAATCTTGTTTTTTGCATTATTGTATCCTTGTTTCATGAATGAATAAATGAAATACTCAATTCTTAGTTTCTGAGTTTTTGTTCATTCACTGTCCTGTGGGGGCCCACGCGGGAGGTGAACTGAGTTTATTGTTCAGTAGGAATAGTTGTAAGTCATTTGAAGCATTTAGGACTTTGTTGCTCCTATAGCTACTGGTAATAGCACTGTTGGTTGTTCCTGTAGCATAGGCAAGCAGTTAGTTTAGTGTTACAACACATTCTTATATCTTTAGATTAAGTTGTTAATTCCATTTCCTAGTTCAATGTTCCTTTCATCATTTTCAATTCCTTAAATGGTGATGACTTCTAAGGTGGATTAGAGCATATACTTTGTCAATACCATTTCAATTTTACGTCCTTGGTTGATAATTTAATGAGTTCAATATGATGTTCTTAGTATGATAGCTGGCATTGTTTATTGCAAAGTCACTATAAGGAGGATGTCCAATCCTTAATTACAGAGGGTATAATATTGACCAATCATTTTTGGCATCATTGTTGGGGATGGTGTCAATCTAGTCCAGACCAGAGTCATCATCTTAGATTTAGTTCAACATTTTTCTTTTTATGCATAGAAGAAGAGATCATCTTGGGCATTTCCTTCGTCAATATAACTAGGCCGAACCATTTAATATCCTTAACCCTAAGCTTGAGGAGCCCCTAGTTGTGAATGTTGAAGAAGAAGAACCATTTGTAAACCCATTTTCTAATGAGAAAGAACCACCATCCTCTGAAGAGTCATTGCATTTGAATGAACTCTTTGCTGAACCAGAGTATCAACAACTAGGTCCACCTCCAAGGATAGCTCAACCTACCTTTCCTTTCCCTATTCCTCCTCAACAGGGCAACCAAAATCTGAAGAACATACCTACTTTGTCACTCCCCAAATTTTATGGCCTCATTACTAAAGACCCAGAGACCTTCCTATTTGAGTTTGACATCCTCCATAGGAGTTATGACTATACAACCAATGCCCATAAACTGAAGTTGTTTCCCTCAACTCTTAAAGAGGTTTCTCTATGGTGGTTCATGGGGCTGGGAGCTAATGCCATAGCAGATTGGGACGCAATGAGAAATATGTTCATTTCAAAGTATAAGGAATACTGTAGGGGTAGAGATTTAAAAGGAGATGACATTTTTAAAATGTCACAGAAAGAGGATGAGACATTGGAGGATTATGTCTCTTGGTTCATGTTTAACCTACGGTGTAACACGCAACACCAGCTGAATGAGGAATCCGAAAACATCTTTTCTTGAAAGGTGTACATGAAGGAAGTATGTAGGCCTTGGAACTTGTGGCTGGAGGTGACATCACCCAGAAGAACTAGGCAGATATCAAGAACCTCTGCATGAATTATTCAAGAGCCACTAATAAAAATGGCAGAGGAATCCGAGACTTACCTCATAAGTCTACTAGCTCCAGGGTATCTAAGAATGAAATTTCAAATCTTCTGTTAGACTTTAAGCAAGACATCATTAATGATGTCACTACTCAGCTAGACACCATGCAGGCTAGGCAGAAGAAGGAAGATTTTGATGTTGTGTTAGCTGAATACTGCCCACATTGTAGAGAAAAGAAGAGAAGCTGTAAGTGCAAGACTATTGCAAATGTGGAGTCCCAGCCAATGCCTACGAAATTCAAAGCTATAGATGAAAATGGAGAGGTGCTCTATGTCACTCAATGCAGGCCATGGGTCCAAAGACCAGGTATGCCACAAGATCATCTCCAAAATTCTAGCAATAATAATCCATGGAAACATTTTTAGAATATGGGTCCCCACAGCTTTGGTGGGTATAATAATTGGAAACAACCCCAATAGGGTTGGCAGAAACCTCAACAGGGTTGGCAACAACCCAATTAGTGGTCTAGCCAATCCAACCAGCAAGCTTTAATGCCACCACCTCAGCAACAGGCTATAATGCCTCCTCCTACAGCCAATAGAAATCCACCTAAGAAAACTCAGTTGCCAACTCAACCTAATCCTAATCCCAATAATAAGACACCATCTCAATAGCAAAGCTATGCCATCTCCTTAAACGATATTCATCTCAGGTTAGGAACTACTCTTGCCTCTCCTCCAACACCTATAATCACGGAGGTTGAAGAGCCACCTTCTAAATCAGCTGATGTGCCATCTCCACATACCTCTCCTATAGCTAAAGAGCCCCCATTTCCTCAAAGGTTAGTCAACCAAGTTGAGGACATAGTCAACCCTGCAGTAGCAGATTTACTCAATCAGTTGAAGCAGATGATAGTAAAAATACCATTACTCAATGCAATCAAAGAAGTTCCTATCTACACCAAAGCTATTAGGGAAGCTTGTATAAAAAAACCAGGGAGGAAGAAGAAGGATCCTAAGACTATTCATGTAGTTGGGTAGTTGTCTGATCTTATGCTGGAAAAGTTAACTCAGCTGTTGCCAAATACTCTGATCTAGGGAGCCCTGTAGTTACCGTCACTATTCATGGTATAAAAGTGCAAAATGCCTTAGTCGATCTAGGTGCCTATATAAATGTCATGACCAAGGAGGTCCTATCTCAATTGAATATTGTTGGTCTTAGAGATACCCCAACCATCCTGCAGCTTGCTGATAGCTCTACTGTCAAACCCGATGGGTTGATAGAAGACGTCATTGTTACCTTACACTCTTGGGAGTATCCAGTGGATTTTGTTGTTCTCTCACCTAAAGCTGATATGGGTGGGTATCCTTTGATCCTAGGAAGACCATGGTTGGCCAATACTAATGCATTCATAGCCTATAGGTCTGGGAAAATGACCATATCTAATGGTGTCCATACCAAGAAACTGACCCTATATTCCCCTACTCAACCAATGTTGCAAGATGATGAGGCAGTATGGCCAGAATTAGAGGATGCAGAAACCGAATTCAATTCAATCCTTCAACTCATGGTGATATGAAGGGAGCCGTTTGTAGCCTCTAGGGAAGAAGATGAGATAATTTCATCCATCATCGCTAATGAATATGGCATAGACTCCCAGTTGTGTCCGTAATTAGACTGTATTTTGGAGACTGTTTTTCCTACTCCACATGCATCTCCATACTCACTATCCTCCCACTTTCTTCTTTCCTTATTACCCCATGAGATGGATTCACCACCAATTGCTTAGTTGACCATGTTGGATAAATTAGTTAAAATGGAAGTTAGTCCAGGAAAATAATTGAATGTCAGCAAAACCCTATAAATGCCACACCAGAAAGATATCCTTAAGCTGCTATAGGAAAACCAGCAGGCATTTTCCTAGGATTATATAGACATGAAGGGGTTAGATCCTAAAATTTGTACTCATCAGATATATATCAGTCCAGAGTATAAACCCATTAGGCAGCCTTAGAGGAGAGTAAAGCCTGTTCTAAGGGACATAGTCAAGACTGAGCTTCAGAAATTGTTAAACACTGGTTTCATCTACCCCATTTCTTATAGCCAATGGGTGTCACCCTTAGTCATAGTACCCAAAAAAGGAGGTAAATGATGAGTTTGTGTGGATTATTGGAAGCTCAATACAACCACTAAGAAGGACCATTTTCCACTCCCATTTATAGACCAAGTCCTTGATAATCTAGCAGGTAAGAAATATTTTTCTTTCTTGGATGGGTTCAGTGGTTACAACCAAATCTAAATAGCTCTAGAGGACCAGGAGAAAACTACCTTTACCTATCCATGGGAAAATTTTTCCTACTCTATCCTACCTTTTGTCCTATGCACTGCCCAACCACTTTCCAACAAGCTGTCATCAATATCTTTTCAGACATATTTGCTGACTATATGGAAATTTACATGGACAAATTCACTGCTTATGGGGATACTTTTGATGAAGCTAAAGCCAATCTAGAAAAGGTACTCTGAAGATGTCAGGACTACTATATTTCTCTCAATATTTAGAAAAGCTTAATGATGATGGAGGAAGGTGTTGTTCTAGGCCATTACGTGTTCTCACATGGGATCCAGGTAGATCCAACAAAGATTGCAGTAATAAACACTTTGCCTACTCTTGAAAAGAAAAAAGATGTCAGGAGTTTTCTCAGGCATGCTGGATACTATAGGCGGTTTATTAAAGATTTCAGTCAAATTGCAACACCCCTTTTTAACTTGTTGAAAAAGGATTTAGAGTTCTCTTGGAATTTTGCATGTGAACAATCTTTCTTGTAGCTTAAGGATGTTCTCACCACAGCTCCGGTATTAAGAGGTCCCAATTGGGGATTATCATTCCATATCCACAAAGATGCCTTTGACTATGCCATTGTAGCAGTGCTTGGCCAGAAATCAAATGCTATTGAACATGCCATTTACTTCATCAATAAGAACCTGCAGGGAGCTGAATTCAATTACACTGTGACAGAGAAGGAGTTGCTGGAAGTCATCTATACACTGAATAAGTTCAGGTACTATATTACTGGATATGAGATATTTTTCCATACTGACCATTCAGCTATCAAGTACCTGATGAATAAACCATCCATATCTACAAGCTTAGCTCGATGGTTTCTACTGATGTAGGAGTTTGACATTGCTATTGTGGACAAACCCGAAAAAGCCAATGTAGTAGCTGACTTTCTTTCCCCCTTACATGTTCCTGTTGATCCTGCAGCCATAGATGACAGTTTTTTGGATGAAAATCTCTTCCTGTTAGCAACACAAAACCTATGGTATGCTGACATTGAAAAATATCTCACCACAGGGAGGACACCAACTCACTTCTCTTCCAAGGAACAAAAATTAATGGCTGAGAAGAGTTTTAACTTTTCTTGGATTGTTGGTTTCATATTTTATACTAGTCAAGATCAGGTTATGCGAAGGTGCCTCTGAGAAGATGAAACCTATGACATCCTTCGGGTATGTCATGATGAGCCATGTGGTGGCCACTTTGTAGCCAAGTGGATGAATTTCAAAATCTTGACTACTGGGTACTATTGGCTGACTCTCCATAAGGATTCTGCTAGGTATACCAAGAAATGTGATCGGTGCCAACACATGGGAAGGCCTACTAAGAATTATGAGATGCCCGTATAGCCTCAGGTCATTGTGGGCCCTTTTGACAAATGGGGGATTGACTTTGTTGTACCCATTGACCCTTCTTCTTAGGGTAAGTCTTACATTTTGGTTTGTACCAACTATGTTACTAAGTGGGTTGAGGCTAAACCAATGAAGTATCCTCAGGATAAAAATGTTGCCAAGTTTTTATATGAATGCATCTTTACAAGATTTGGTGTTCCCAGAGAAATAGTGTCTGATCAGGGTGCTCTATTCACTTCCAACCTCATAGCTTCCTTGATGGAAGAGTATAAGATTCACCATGGCAAGTCATCCCCTTACCATCTGCAAGACAATAGCCAGGTGGAGGTTACCAATCGAGAGCTGGAAGCCATCCTTACCAAGACTATCTCTTTCATAAGAAATATTGGGCCGCCAAGCTTCCTGAAGCACTCTAGGCCTATAGGACTACTTGGAAAACTACTAAAGGATTCTCCCTGTTTCAACTAGTTTACGGTAAAGCTGCCATGATGCTAGTAGAATTTGAGCATAAGACACTACGCACAACATTGGAGCTTAGTTTGGATCTTACTGAAGCTCAACAGGAGCACATCCTCAACTTGAACAGCCTTGATGAATGTCATAACTCTACTTTGGCTAACATAGGGTTGGTGTAGCAATAGAGGAAGCAGTGGCATGACAAATTTATTAAGGATAAGACATTTGCAGTCGGTGACTAGGCCCTCCTGTATGACTCCAGATACCAGCATACTCCTGGTAAGTTTCAAACATGCTGGTTAGGGCCTTATGAAGTTATTGTTGTTTTTCCCAATGGTGCTATGCAGTTTTCTACTATTGACCCTATCCGTTTCAAATTACTAGTTAATGGCGAATGGCTTAAGATGTACCATAAACCCTAGAGAAAGGCAGAGTTCCTGCAGTAATTCATTTATGATAAAGTCCACGAGCCTCCTATAGCAAATGCATATGAGCTCCTCGATCATATTCATTCTTCACTTTGAGCCACATTCACAATACCCTATAATAATTACTTTCCTCCGAAAACTACTTTCTCAACAATAAATTTTATTTCATTATTACTTGTCTTCCACCCATCCACCTCATTATTCTCCAACATTGGATGAAAAATTTGTGCAGCTGCCAGCACTTTATCAGGTTCGTGTGTACTATCTTTGGCATTTACTTCATTAATTAGTTTTTCATTAGCTTCACTCTTGTCACATGTGCAATTGTGGGACCAATTTCTTACTTAAGTTGGGGGGGGGAGAAAATCTGTGATTTGTTTTATATATCTATGTACATATTGAATGCTATAGTTTTTAAACTTTTAAATGTTGTGCCCTTTTGCACGAATGTTGCCTAATTTAGATTTTGAGATATGACAGTGTCAAAACAAGTGATTTATTTTGCACAAAGAAGCAAAGGTGTCTAATGCAAACGTCTATGGATAATTATGAATAGTTAAGTTCTTGAGATGTGATAGATTTGCATTCATTTTCTCATACAATGCTTAAAAATCTTGAAACTCCAGAACTTTCCATCTTTGCAAAACCTATAGCTTCGCACTTTTGACCTTCTCTGCAACTTTCTTGATATAGTTTTTGTGTACTCTCTACAATTGTTTTTGTGTCCTTCATACTCTGCAGAAATGGGTGGTGATTTGATTCAATGTGAACCAACGGTTCATGATCTTTTGCTAAACAATCAAGCTTGTATGTCACGATTCCAAGCCAGGGGTTGGCTTAATTACATTCTTAAGATTACCAGTTGGGATGGAGAGGTGGCATTGCAATTTTTAAACATGCTGAATGATGGAGTGGGCATTGTCAAAGGATTGAGGGTGCCATTTTCACAAACAGTTGTGGCAGAAGTAATGGGGTTACCAGAGGAAGGAGAAGAGTTTTCAGAAAGCTTCGACCTGGCAATTGCAAGAGCATAATTCACTCTGCATTCAGACCCACCATTGGAAATCGACAAGAAATAGGGTACCAGTAGGATGTCTCTACCTGAATCTTACAAGCAATGTGTAGTGTTCATTATAAAATATTTCACTTGTGAAGGTTGTCAAGCCTACTTGCATGTTGTTCACTTCAAATTTTTGAGTTGCCTACGACACGATAACCAACTCATAAATGTACCCAATTTCCTATTCAACATCTTGAAGAAAAGGGCTTCATTGGTACAAGAAGGTAAGCCTAATACCATCTCCCACCATTGTTTAATTAAGTTAATTATTGAAAAGGCATTGAGAGAACAGTCTAACATGACATGGGAGGATTATTTGTTAGGAGAATGTGAGAAGGAAACCCTAAGTTCTTTAAGGAGTAGGGTTGGAAGGAGGGTCCAAACTAAATAGGGGGTTTTCAAGATTATTGAGGAATTAAGATCAAGGTCTTCTTCGGTAAGAAAACTAGGTCTAAAAACCCTAGGTGTCCTCCTGAAGCTTTTGCATCTGGGTCATCCCAGAATAAGGGTAAGATGAAAATCTCTGAGAAGAAAGATTCTGAAGAAAATGTCTCCTCCTCATCCAATAAAACTACAACTCCTACAAGAGACAAAAGGGAGAAAGGAAAACAAGCTGTCTCTAGTTCTTGTAAACGCACCAAGAAATAGGACCCTGTAGCTCAAACCGCTTCTAAGAAGTGAAAGAGTACTAATGAAAAGGAGGAAACCCATTTAAGGAGAAGCTATAGGCAGAAGAAGAGTATGTTCACAGATACATCGCTAATAGGGTTAGTCGTTGGTCTTGACATTGCTAAGATAGAGGAGCCAAGAAGAGAAGAACTAAAAGACAGTCAGCAGGAGTTGCCTGGTGATTTTCCTGCAGCCGAGAGTAAACAATCCCCTGAAGTCAGAATGAACATAGAATGTATAATAATCAAAGATGAATTCGGTTCTGATGAACAATCTAATAGGTTCCAAAGGAGGGTTCCATCTTCCCATGGACTCTAGATTGTTGATGATCTCATTGAATCAGATGATGATGACATTTTAGGGGAATACTTTGCTAATAAGGAAGGTCTGCCAGATATGAGCTTTGTCAATAAGGTGGCTGAGAAAGTTTTGAACCAAGGATTGGACACACTGGCTACCACTTCCCAACAATGTAATAACCCTGACTAGTCCATCATAATTTGTCCAAACCCCTCAGAGGATGCATCTACAGGAAATGAAAGTTTAGCTGATACACAAGCAGCAGGGGAAATCCTTGGTGAAGGTACTCTGCCAGATATCCCTTGCCCTGTGACTCCATTTTATGTTATATTTCAACTGAAAAATTAATTAATAATGGAAAAAGAACAATGGAGACAATAGAAGAAGGCATTGCACCAAGTCATTGATCAGACTTATCAGGAACTTGTGGAAAAAGAGGAGGAGGTAGAACAACTTCAAGAGAAATTAACTAAGGTAACATCAGTTATTCCTGAGCTATGAGTTGTAGGTCTCCCTCTCATGTTTATGCTATATTTCTTAAAGATCAGTTGTTGAATTATTAGTTGACTAGAATAGTAAGGAATAAGTATTCATTGCTAAATAAGCCCCTTGAATTCTTTCAAGCCTTTCATAGTTCTCTTGCACCCATTCAAAATCTGTTATGTGAACTCTTCCTACACAACCTAGTTGTACCCAATAATAGGGATTGGAATCCTCTTCCATATGTTTGGGATATCCAGTTGAGAGAACTTATGTCATGGATACAAAATGAGATCAGTAGGGAATCCCAAGCCAAATCCTACAGGGAATTAGAGGACAAAATTCCTCTAAACCTACGGCGAGAAGCCAAGAACCCCAAGACCTATTACTATGAATGGATGAAATTAGCCCAGTCAAAGTTAGGAAGAAAAATCATTGATCCTCTTAGGGAGGCAGCCTTCAATGAGTACAATCAGATGGCTAAAGCTTAGTTACCTAAAGCAACAAGATCAATTCAATGGCACTGGATCAACATGACCGGGGACTTGAGAAATAAAGAGCCACATTCACCCCTTGATTTCACAATGGAAAATAGTTGTGCTCCTTGGTATGTTGCATTGGGAAGGGTAAGGTAGAGTTATTGGGTTCCACTTAGATTCCAGCCACCCCTGCTTATTTCCCCTCTTTTGGACAATTCATAAAATTTAGAGGAATATGACATGACAGGGGAAGTAAGAAGGTGGGGATCACACAGGGACACTAAAGGATTTTACTGGACCTTGGAAAAATGAGGTATTGGACAGAGTGCAACTACAAATCTCAGAATGCAGGCAAGGTTGAAGAATTATCTATTTTCTAGAGGAAAAGAAAAAGGAAAAGTTGGGGGGAATGATGAGGCCAATATAAGGCCTATCTAGCTTATAATTTCATGTGCTTTTATGACTAGATTTTGAGAGCTTCATAAGCTTTCATAATAATTTTTTAGACTGTTTATATGTATATCTCAGAACTGTTGTATATATATATGTGTGTGTGTGTGTGTGTGTGTGTGTGTGTGTGTGTGAATGTGTGTGGAACATTTTAAGTTTATAAATATGCTATCTATATGTTTAATGGTTATATGAAACTAAATATGGTATCTTTTTGTCCTACTTTAAGTTGGGTGGTTTTTCCTGTAGCCATGTGATGAGAGCAAGCTAGTGAAGAAACTTATTATTGATTTTGTCTTGGATACGTATGCATTCTAATATTTTGTAGGAAATGGTGGATCCGTGGGTAAAGGAGTCAACATTAAATAATGAAGTGATGCCTTAAAGAGACCAGCTTTTGTGGGGCTCATGATGATTCCACTACTCTTGGGCGATAGTGGTTTCTGTTGTAGATGAGGTCAATGCTGAATAACAACCACGATGGAGTAAATCTAGTAGTGGCACATTACTAGATTCATTTGTAATTGAATATAGTTTGTTCCCGCATTCAATAATTTTGATCATGTATCTCAATGATTGTCATATCCCTAATGTTGGGGGATCCTAAATGCTAGGAATTTTGTTTTAGAAGTTGTTGTTAAATAAGATGGAAGTTCTGATTCCTTAGTTAGTATTATGGGAATCCTTTTTGTAATCCAGTGAGAAAGAAATACAATCTTGTTTTCTTCATTGTTGTATCCTTGTTTCATGAATGCATAAATGAAATCTTCAATTCTTAATTTCTGAGTTTTTGTTCATTCACTCTTCCGTGGGGGCCCACACAGGAGGTGAACTCAGTTTATAGTTCAGTAGGATTAGTTGTAATTCATTTGAAGCATTTAGGACTCTTTTTCTCCTCCAGCCTCTGGTAATAGCACCGTTGGTTATTCCTGAAGGATAAGCAATTAGTTAGTTTACTGTTACAACACATTCTTATATCTTTAGATTAAGCTCTTAATTCCATTTCCTAGTACAGTGTTCCTTTCAACATTTTCAATTCCTTAAATGGTGATGAATTCTAAGGTGGATTAGAGCATATACTTTGTCGATACCATTTCAAGTTTACGTCCCTGGTCAATAATTTAATGAGTTCAGTATGGTGTTCTTAGTATGATAGTTGACATTGTTTATTGCAAATTCACTATAAGGAGGATGTCCAATCCTTAATTACAAAGGGTATAATACTAACTAGCCACAGATCATTACTATATCAGTTTAACCATTGTTACAGATAAATCTCTTAACTGAGTGGGATAGTGAGTCCTTATTATAACATTCTGAGAATATTGATTGTTTTCATGTTGACCCCATAGTGAATGCATGGTCAAGAGAGAATTGTTAGTTTTAAATCCTCTAACAAGGTCACATTTAACAGTGTGCATTGTAACCTTTAACATGGTTGGCTCTTCACCGAGCTCACTTCAGAAGAGTGAAAATATTTTGGGTTACCATTCCCAAGTGATTTTTCCCTTGGCAGGGTTTCCATGTTAAAAATATATGTGTCAATGTGTATGAATGTTGTGGATTGTTATTTTACTTTACACTTTATTTTATTGACCTTGATCGTTAATCACAGTATTAATTTGCTAACACTCGATAAACACTATTGATGAAAGTTTAAGTTTACAAAATACATTTTCACCGAGCTGAGTTTTATATGATTGAATTTGTTTTGGTATACATCTAGAGAAATCTGGGACTGTAGGATAATTTGTGAGGAAACTGAATCTAACTGATTCACCCCCCTCTTAGTTATTCTAACAGTAAAGCAACATAATATGGATGGAGCTTGCACCCAAGTGTAGAGTGCAAGGGGATGAGGATAAGTGAGTGGATATACAAGGGGATTTAAGATAATGGATATGTGATAGGAAGATGGTGGAAGGACTCAAGAATCTAGTTCCATGGATGGTATTCCTTGGTAGCTGTTTTATTTATATAATGTATATAATGTATCAAGTCATTTTGGATATTTTCTCATTGATGCTGGTAGGATTGTGGTATTTATGCATAGGATTGGATTAATGGGATGGAAAAAAGGGGAACAATTGGTGGATAATGGTTGGGAGGTTGGAAGACTTATGGATAGATGAATGAGGGATTTGGAAAGATCATCATTGGCACACACCCTGGAGGGTGGTGGAATATTGAAGGAAGAGATTGTGAAGGATATGGAAGTGAATATGTGTATTTTGGGATATAAGGAACTAAAATAGAGGAAGGAGGTGATGGACTAAGGATAGTGAATTTGGGTGCATAAGGACCCAAAATGGATTTGGAAGATGGGGGATTTTTAAATGGAGAGTTGGAAGACATATGAGTGGAGGAAGATTTTGGATTAGCAAGTTTGGATGCAAAGTTGGATTGTTCTTTGAGAGTCATTTATTCAATGAGTATCTTGGGAATCCACATGATTTTTGAATTTTTCTTTTTGGGCCTTTGTACAATTTTGAAATCTTCTTTCTTTAGGATCATATTTGTCTTTTCTTGAACATGTCTTTTATATGGGACATGTTGATCCTTGGATTTTTGTGGATTTTTGGCTTTATACATTTTAGCTGTGGCATCCAATTTTCTTTCATTAGCTATGGTATGGCTGAAAAGGGATAATTGTATGGAGAGTTTATGGATGGAATAATGGTGGGTGAATCTTGGAAGGAATTCAAGGATGTGTTCCTTTGTTGATCCTTATTATGGATTTGAGGTGATGGAGTGGTGAACTTGAATATGGTGGATGGATGGATGTAAGGACCCAAAATGAAGGGAAGGGATGAAGGAGTTCGATTTGGGATATAAGGACCCAAAATGGATTTGGATGATGGAGGAATGATGTTTTGGACATAAGGGCCCAAAATAGAAATGGAGGATTGGGGATAGGAACATTTGAGTTTAGATGGAGGGATTTTAGATTTGGAAGGAGTGGAAGGTTTACCAACATCTTGAAACATTATTTTTCCAATGGGATGCTTATTAATTTGAACACAAGATGTGAGTCCTTGTGAATGGGTAGGAGAGGCAAAAGAAATGATAGGCTCTTGAATGAAGCCATGTTGGATAGAGGTGGAGGAACCAAGATTAGATGTATGAGGTTCATGGATGGATTAAATATGTGTGATGGGATATTATGGAGGATTAGGATCATGTAGAGGATTGGGATTATGAGGGGGGATAATAGGATTTTGAGATGGATTAGGATCATGAAATGGATATGAAGGGGTACTTTGACCTTGACTTTGGATAAGATTATGTGGAAGGATGGAAGGGAAGAGTGGATCTTGAGGTGGAAGTGGATTATGCAATTGGGTAGACGAGATGGAATCATGAGATGGAGTAATTTTATCTTGACATGGAGGGGGACTAGTGGATTGGATACAAGGAATATCTTAAGTGTCAAATACGTGGAGGCTAAGTCTTGAGAATGAGAGGAATCATTAATGGATGGAATGGAAGGGATGTCTTGATCTTGATTACGAATGGGATCATGAGATAGGTTAAGGAGGATAAGTGGATCTTGATATGGAAGGAGGGGATATTCACATGGAAAGGTTTCGTAAGATGGAGAGGTGTCATAAGATGGAGGAATTTTTAGATCTAGATGAGAAGAGGAATCCATACTAGCACGCTTTCGAAAAAGGTCTTTACATGTGTGGACTTGTGAGGGTAATGTGATGGAGGAAGAGGAACCTTCAACTTGGGTGAATGGAGGGATGGATGACTCATGAGACTCGAGAGATTTAGTGGTTTCTTGATTTGGAAGGGATGAAAATGGGTTCATGACTTAAGGAGATTTTACAACTTTATTTGGGGATTTATACTTCTCTACTAGCCCTTGGATCTAGTCAATGGAAAATGTAGTATGGAATGGGGATTATGTGGGTTTTGAAAGACTAGGATTATGTAGAGGATTAGGATTATGGTTTTGGACATTAAGATCAAAATGTGAGAGATTAGGTGGAGGATTGAGATTGGATGGAAGATGAGGATTATGGGTTTGGACAAATGGGGAAGGACATATGTCTTCAAAGGAAATTTTTTAATTTTGACCCTAATTTTTCAAGCTAAGGAAAATGTTTTGAAGTTATTCAATCTCTTGGGAAAGGTGGCTATAGAGGGAATCATATGTGGGTGAAGGCAAATGAGATGAATTTCCCTTGTCAAAGGTAGAGGAAGGGTAAGAAATGTGATATGGATTGGGATTGTATATGACGTGTTGAGGTAGAATGGATGGGGATATGGTAGATAGATGTGATGTTATGGGACTGACTTGGGAAGTGGGTTGTGATGAGAGATATGGGTAGTTAGGGGTTGGATTATTATGAGGCTTGTATGAGTTGGATGGATGTGATTGATAGGTTGGTTGAGTTGGAGGTATATTTTGAGGATCAGGGTTTAGAATTTGAAAGTCCTCAACCATTTTGTGAAATGAATCCATATTCATGATGTTTACGTGAGGGGTTTTCGATTGGATTACAATAAAGATGATGTGGATGAAGATATAGATTGAAATGGATGAAGTTTTAAAGATATATGATGAATGAAATATGAACTTAGGACTAGGAGCGAGTTTGGACTTTTTTTGATTGTGAGGGAACGACCTCAAAGATGTTAGATTTGATGTTGGATGTGAGGGTAGGGCTTCAAGATTTGATTTTATGTTGATTATGAGTTCAAGGCCTCAAGGTTTGATTTGTTTTGATTTTTTTTATGATTTTATTGTGAGGAAAGGGCCTCAAGGTTTGATTGATTTTATTTGGATTATGATTAAAGTCCAAATATTATGATGGTGCTCCTAAGTTAAAAGTGGAAGAATTTACTAGATTGATAAAGGAATTATGAAATGATGGAAGAAAAGATCTAATTTAGGAAAATTGACTTGATGGACCTCTAAGAAACTAAAAATTATGGATTTTGGATAAGTTTGGTAAGTCACTATTTTCAGGTGGAGACGTTGATTCTCAAACATAAACGTTGATCTGAGAAGATGTGGGTTGCATGTCAGAGATGATGATGTAGGATTTTTGACTTATTTTGGACTATTTTAGGTCAATTTGTTTGTTGGTAAGAACTAATTTTTAACATTCATCAAAGGCATTGACTATGCAAAGTATACCTTTACTCATATTTTGGGCATAACTGAAATTATTGAAGACACACATCTAAAAACATTCCTGCAAGGGACAAAGCAACCTTGTAGGAGATAAGCAATTGTGACTTTTCAAAAATTTGATATTTCATTTGTGTTTGTTCAAGTGACTCTTTCAATCCACTTATGTTTTTATGTGGTTTAACACAATGAAGATAGTATAAATAGTAGCTACCTTAAGGAATTGGCTTTGCATAAAATATTATAGGCCCATTGCTTGGCAGTCCTTCAACTCACACAATAGTGTCACCCACGAAAGGGAACCCACATTTTTTCATTTTTCTAGGCATTATTGTCGTGCTATGTAGATCTCTTTTGCAACACAATAACCTGGGACACATATGATAGGAAGCTTGGGGGGAGAATATTCCCTCCCCTTGCACTATAATAAGTCATTGTTTAGAGGTGAATCTTGTAGGCTACTAATTTACAACTTATAGTAAGATCTGTGGCATCCCCCAATCAGTTCGTACCCATGTCAGATAATTAAATCTCTAGTGGACCACATTGGCTCCTTAGGCACTATTTTCCCAATTGAAACTATCATAAACACATCACGCCCAAGCTTGGTGGGATTGAGACAATTTGTTTTTCAGTGTCTCACGAGGTATTTACCAGTTTCAAAACATCCTTTAAAGGGGAAACACACCCTCTAGATAGGCCTCTCTAGAAGCTACATTAAGCTAAGCTTTCTCTTCACCCAAGTTCCACGAAGGCGAGGGGAGAGGATATGGATATATTTTAATCGTAGCGTCAAGTAAATTAAGGGATCTATCTAATGACAAATAGATCAAAACAAGTTTTGAGAAAAACTTCTTCAGACACACCAAAAAGAAATCATTTAAAATTGAACATAATTAGAAAAGATAATTGTTTGTTACCTAAGTAAAAGACACAATATTATGGTTAAGCATGAAATTTCAATTTATTTCTCACATATCAAGAAGAAAAGCGTGTAAGAAAGGTGTGATTTTTTTCCTTAAGTCATTCAAGAGTTGGCGACGTTCATTCTCTTATGCATTCAAGATTGGATGTGGTTAATTCCTTTAAGAAACATGCATTCAAAGACCAATGTTTACAACATACAAGTTCATTCCCAAAATCCATTAAAATCTAAGGAAACTTGCATGAAAAATATTAGTAATCTTAAAGTCTTCAACCCTGAAATGCTGCAAAAAGACAAACAAATTAGTAACACTCAAAAAAAGCATAAATAAATGTGACAGGGTAGAGACAGAAGGTTACGATCAATAGTCTACTGGAATCATGCTACAAACAATATGCTGAAACCTAAAATTTGACTAAGTCTAAAATTTCCTAAAAACCATCAAAAAATAGAATCTTTATCTTAACTCCTATGAAGATGAAACTACTCCCAAACATCCTTAAAGTATATACATAAAATGTAACTTATGTATAAGAAAGGAAGAGTATCTAACTTATACTTTAATGTTACATTTTATGTATGGTATTGATGCTCAAATTGGCCTGAAGGACACATAAGAATCCTCAAGAAACCACCCAAAATATACGCATCTGCCAAGACTAGTTGGAAAATAAAATAAGGGTGGACACAATAATGACAGGTTGTAGATGCCAATCTGCATAGACGACAATTTGTGCAGATAATGATTTGTACAGAAAAAAATATTACAACGTAGATGATGATTTGCACAAACGACAATCTCAGAGTGCAGATGAAACTGTTTGAGCAAAAATGACAATCTCATAGCACATATGACAATTCTAGGTCACAGACGACTCTATGTAAATCAAAGACAACAATGCATGACTTGGTCTAAGAAATGACTGAAATTTTCAAAATATTTAAAATTATTAGGGATATGGGTCCCACCAAGCATGCCAAAAAGTGTACGATGAAAGCCTAACTATGTGGAACAAGCTTAGACATGCAAACGTTAGTTATAAATCTCTAATCTACATATATTCATAAATCTTGTAATTATACAATAGCTTCCAACATAACCTTTGATGAGACAAATAAGTGCACCCAAGACTTGTTGATTTTCTCTTAGAGAGGAATGTGGGTGTCCTCTCCCAACATAAAATACAAATCCCACTATTGATTTCTTTCTTGAGGTGATTGATCCTACAATGAAAACTAATAGATTGATGAAGAACTCAAGAACAAGTATGAAGAACTTGCCTCAAGATTTCACCATTGATGCAAATGGAGATTCAAACTATTAAACTAAGATGATATGAAATATTAATCTAAGATTCATTCAACATTAACCTAGCATGTGATTTATATATTCAACAATGAACTAAGATTGAAAAAAATGAAAAGAAACTATGAAATCCTAGAGCAATACTAACATGATAACAATTCATAAAAATGAGAGATTATTTGCAAGGAGTGAGGCCTCCAATTTATAGATTTTTGGAGGGCTTGGATGAGGTGGATCTCATGTGGCATCCACATATATTCCACATGGGATAAAGGAGTGGTCATGCAAGAGGAAGAGCTGATCACACATGTGTGAGAAACTCTTGATAATGATGACTCAATGATAAGTGTAAGTGTGTGGAAGACCTAAAGTGAGTCACATGTTGAGCATCTTCCAAAGAGGAAAGGGGAGACAAGATGTAAGAGAAATAGCTTGGGCTATTTTAGGAAAATGGAATGGACAACTACCATAGGAGGGGTTCTCATACATGTGTGAGCACCATTATGATATTAATTGTTGTAGGAATTATAAAGTTAGTCTAATTAATCTGAGATTAAATAGAGGAGTAGGCTTAGGGGGGATAGTGATGGGTATAGATTAGGAATCTAGACTAGACTTAGGATTAATCCAAATTAGATTTAGATTTTCTTGGCAAGTGGCCCAGTTTGTATTACATAGAGGTTTTAATTTATTGCAACAATACTCATGTGTATGGTCACTTGAAGTGAAACCTAGTTTTGATATTCAGTTTTACAAAAAATGACTAAGTCCAATAAGCACTTTATTGGTTAGAGTAGTATAGTTTTGATAAGTGAGCATTGTATATGGTGAACTATGTCATGTGAGCATAGAGGAAGGAATTTTTTGATATGGTAGGCCTTTATTTATGGTCGCTTGTGTTTTGGAGTTCATTTCAGAGAGTTACAACCTGTTGAAGTCACATGAAGATAGTATAGCAGGGAAATAAAGCAGTTAAATGGTCGTGATGATTAAGAAAGTCTAATGTGGAATCTAGAAGTGCTATGTTGGATTTAGATTGGATCCTACACCACTTTTGTTATAGTATAATCACCGACTATAGTTTTGATAATTGGATAAGTGTTGAACATATTTGGTGATGTTCTTGTGAGCTAACTCATTAGGAGATTTGGTATATATGAAGATGTTTTGAGATGTGAAAATATGGATGGAATGCATAGATGCATTGTAATGTCAGAATTAGACAAAAGTTAATGCGAGCTATAATTGAGACTACTTGAGCATAGAAGATGCTTGTATAGTTCACTTTTGGTAAATCATTGTAACAAAACAATTTTCTCATTGTAAGAGCAGTGTGCTCATTATATACGCCTAACAAGGTTTTCTATTCCTTTAACAGGGAAATGTACTAATATAATATTCAGCTCCTGATAGGGATAGGCCTCCTAACAAAGAAACTATAATTTTAGTGCATAATTTGTGGGTATCATCCCCACCAGGGTTTTCCCTTGGCCAAAGTTTCCTCGTGAACAAAATCATGGTGTTATGAGTTATCTTCTTTATGTGTATGTTCTTTTCATTACAAATATTGTATAGTTAAGTTGGAATTTATTACATTTGAATTTAAAGTGTTGTAATACTGATTCAACCCCCCTTCTCAGTATTACCTAATCCTAATAATTGGTATCAGAGCTTGTGGCCCTTGGAGAGAAAGTCTAACAACTTAAGGGAGATCCAGATGGATTCAGATAGTTTGGAAGAAAATTTTGAAGCAGCACTTGAAGACCTTGATAAGGCTAAAGTTGAAAATGGTGATTTGAAAGTCCAATTGAGAAGAGAAGAAGGTTTCATCAAGAAACTTAAGGAACAACTTGAACTTTCCAGGAATCAAAGGCAAGATATTATGGAAAATATAAAATAGGATTCAGATAATGATTCATTTGATCAGATCAAATAGCTTAAATTTAATGCATTGAAGCAGGAACATGAAACCACTTCTATTTATATGGCTAAAGAAATTTAGCAAGAAAAAGATGAAAGAACCAAAATTGAAGAAATCCTAAAGAATACAAATGTTCAAATGAGAAAGATGCAGGTTGAACTTGATGACTACAGAACCAAGTATCATGAATTATAAAAATACAACCAAATAATACAAGGAGAACTTGTTGAGGCTAAGAAACACATTGAAAAAATTTATATGAGTAGTGAGAAGATTGATGAATAGAGAGAGAAAAAAACCTAAAGGAGACATTACAAGAGTTGGCTTCAATGAAGCTAAATGTTCTAAATTTCAAGAAGAAAAATATGAAGAAAAGATAGATGAAGAAATACCTATAGAAGAAGAACCTAGAAAGCAGACCAGACCTTTCAGAGGTAGATGCTTTGGATGCACAAAATCTGGTCACATGAAGAGATATTGCAGAGGTAAAGTTCCTTGCAAACCCTTTTCTGGTTATTGTTTCAATTTATATGAATATGGATACAAGAAGAAAAAATGTAGAAAGCCTAATCAATCCTACACCAAGAAAGATTACAATATAGAAGAAACAACAACTAAGATCAAATGTGACACGCACAATAACTTTGGGCACATCACAAAGTATTGCAAGTTGTAGATTAATCAGAATAGATCACCTCCTACCTGATACAAGTGTAACAATCAAGGACATATAGAAAAGTTTTGTAGGTATAATGGATGTATAGGTAATAGAAGACCACCACTTATTTTTATAAATAAAAATGTTTGTGATGTTGGAAAAAGTATGGCAGATTACATGGAAGAGTTTGACAATTAATTTGTGAAAGAAAGTGGTAAGGTTTGGAAAGAGAAAGAGCTGAGTGAGCCTAAGGTTCAAGGAGATTTAGTAGTTGCTACTTAACCCTCTCCTGATGTTGTTACATCGAACTAGATGGCCAAGCATGACCTTAGGGGGAGCTTTGGAGAAATACACAGAAAACCATCCAGCCCATCTTTATGTAGAATAAGCTTTTGCAAGCTTATGAAGAGTGTGTTTGATTGATATGAAGCACCTATCTGAGATGACACAGCTATACACACTATATCTTGTGATCTCCAGATAAATGATTAACTTGATCATTGTGGAGTTAAGGTTATTGGGAATTGTGCCAATACTTCCATGATGAAGTATAAGTCTATTCATTCAAACATATCTAATCACTATTCGAAGCAAGGTTGAAGGAGATTAGTGAAGAAATCAAGAAATCTGGGACACCTTATGATTAATCTAGTGTGAATTCATGGATTCATAAAAGAAAAAGAGGTATTTTTAGATTATTTGCAAAGCTTTGATTATGGATACTCCATTGATCTTTGATGTCAATGAAAGGCCTAGGTATAAGTTTAAGAAACATCCTTGTAAATAAACCGAAGATGATCCTTAAGGCACATTTTCTCAAACACCCTATGGAGTTCTACATGTTGAGGATATTAGGGCATACATCCATTGTAAGTATGAGTCACTAGGAGACTTTGAGATCTTTAAGGAAATGAAAGATAAGATCAAAGAAGATTGTAAATGGAAGGATGAGTTCTCTCATCTAGAAAGCCTAAGTGTGATGCAAATTATAAAACTTTATCATTTTGAAAAAGAAGAATGGATCAAAATCATGTTAAGTAGAGTACATGATCAGTTCATTTAGATTAGTGTTCAGCCCGTGAAGATATGTAGTGAGTTAATGCATGACATAACTATTTTGGATAACTCTGGTGTTATCCCAATTCCAGAGAAGAAAACAAAGAAGAAAGTGGAAACCCTAACCCACTCTAAATGGGATAAGTGAGCGATGACTATATTTGACATCTTCCAACAAGATGTGAGATAGGTTTCAATGATTTTAGGTTAGAAAATTCATTACAATAGCTGACCTAACTTAGTATCTTCTGGAGTTATTATGATGGCATATACAAGGGTAAAGTTAAATCTTAAATACAACCTTTGTGAATTACTTACACAATAGTTCTTGGAGAATGTGAAGCAGATAAAGAAAGACAAGTCTAAAGCATCATATTTTGGTCATTGTTAATACATATATATATATATA
>MU226051.1:2555836-2572992 GCA_018584345.1 Thuja plicata | reverse complement strand
TAGCTATAGGAGATAGAACAATGATTGTATAAATGGAGAATTATTTGGAATGATCAAAATTATACAAAGATAGATGAAGGGAAGAATGAGGATACCTGAGGAAATGGTGGAGAAGTATAAGGATACAATCTATTGCATGGTTGAAACTGAGTTTGTGTGCTTTGAGGCAGTAGAACCGAGAAAGAAATGGTGATACCCTATGGGGTATGAGGTTAGTTTAGAGTTCTTAACAATTCAATTTGAGCATATATTATCTTCAAAAATTGATCCATCAGACGAAAGATGGGGAACTTATGAGGAAAAAATAGCTAAGATGAGAGAGGAACATACCAAAACAACAAGGAGAAGAAAAAATGAGAATGTTGTAAATGATCTAACAGAAAAGGCTGGTATTTCTAAAAAGGAAATGAAGGAGATAAGTAAGATGACTTAGAGTGCTTTTCAATTGGCGAGCACTACTCCTCCAGCCCTTCCACCACCAAAAACTGAGAAAACTGCAAGTCCACCTCCTACTATAGTAGAAGTTCCTAATACTACACAAGAAAAACCTAAGAATAAATCAAAGAAAGAGGAAACAACAGGGATCAATTCAAACAAGACAAGGTCCTCAAAACAAAATTCACCACCAAAAAGATAGAGGACTAAAGTACAAAAGAATGCACAAGAAAAGGAATTTGAATTTAAGAAGGTATAATAGAAGAAAACATAGGCTATAAAACTATGGAAACTAGATCTAAATATGTTGGCGAAGAGAATCATAGAACAAGGAAAGCTCAATCAGTTACCTAAATAATATGACAAGTATGATGAAAAAGATAAGACTCATATTGAAAAAAATATCATAGATCATATGTTTGCATTCAAGAAGAACCTAATTGAAATGGAAGGTAGTATTCCCAAGGAACTGTATGAGAAATTGGAGATTAGGAAACAATTATCACTAAATGAGGATGAAAATATTAGAGTGAAAGAAATTAAGGTCATGCTACCAGTTATATCTTATGATGAACATGAAAGGATTATGAAAGCAATAAAACCATTGTTGAGAAATAAAGAAAGATTGATAAAGATAATGGGAAGGAAATATGACGAGGTTATTAAGGACACACATAAATCTATTGATAAGGCCCTAATGGAGACTGGGCTTGATAATTCTTCACCTCCTAAGCCTAAAAATATCCTAAGGGTAGATTCCTCCAAGTCTATAGTAATCAACATTGATTCACCTAAGGAGGGAGAAGATACAAGTCAGTTTTTAAGTACAGTGAAGCAACCAGATTTCTTTTTTTCTGGTGTGCCTATGTCATTAGACACATCACAGGATAAAAGTGACCCATTTCAAGGAAATTTAGATATTGTGCCTGATATAGATGGGATAAATGAAAAATATATAGTAAATCCTATTAAGGAAGATCCTTCTAAGGGTGAGAAAAGAACAACTAAGGTAGAGACAAAACCTGAGAGAAACGTTGAAGTCAAGCAAGAAATACCTACACCTGTTTCTTCATCTTTGTTGGCAAGTGGAGACAAAAATTTGAGTACTGATGTAGAGAGCATGGATGAGGATGAGCTGATGAAGCTATCTTACATAGCCTTTTCCAAAGCCAAAGAGAGATATGAGGAGAGAATAGAGAAAAAATCAAGGGTACTAAAAAGAGTAGTTGATACTATCAATAAACTCCTACCCCTACCTTTCACTTTTCAAGGAAAGGACATAGAAGATAACCTGAATACAATATTAGATGACTTTGATAGTCACTTGGAGTCTCTAGAGAAGATCACAAAAGTAAGAGCTGACTATAAATACTTGGAGAAGAAACTTGAGGAAGTATGCAAGTCTATCTCAAGGGACTTGGGAATAATAAGTAACACTATTGCTGAAGCGAAGGCCTGTATAAGACATGAAAGGAAGTTATAAAACTATTGTATAAATCCTATCAAACACCTTAAAAATATTGAGGATATCATTGCAAATGATAGGAAAACACTAGATAAGTTGGTACATAGTTGTGAGACCTCCTCACACACTGTTGCGGAGTTAGACATAGAAGTATCCAGACTGTTGGATAAAATAAGTGTATTAGAGAGTGAGAAAGGAAGAGTATTAGGAAGATTTGGTGTGTTGAAGATTTTAATCACTCCTAAACTATTAATTCTTGAAAAATACCTTTCTGACATGGAGACAACAGTGAAGGTACTCACAGATAATATGCCTACAAAACTAAAGGGAGAAGAAACTTCATCATTTGCATTGAATGGAATGATCCATGTGGGTCATATTTTTTTAAAGACATGTACTGTAGAGGCAAAGATCTTGGAAACCTCTTTCCAAGATATACTTCACATGGTATGAGTGTTTGGTGAGAAGATGTACAATTTTGTTATATATATAGATACAAAATTTTGGTATACCTTTGTCATTGATGTCAAAGGGGGAGTAGAATATATGAAAAATGTATAGAGGAGATAATATGTATATGTATATGAAAAGTTTGAACTTAGTCAATAATTTGGTATTGAGCACTTAGTCATTTTTCACTAAGTGTTGCCATCAATGCCAAAGGGGGAGATTGTTGGAAAGTAGCCCATTTTGGATTGTATAGAGGTTTTCATTTATGGAAACAGTAATCATGTGTATGGTCACTTGAAGTGAAACTCAATTTTGATATTCAGTTTTACAAAATGACTAAGTCCAGGAAGCAGTTTACGAGGTACAATAGTATAGTTTTGATCAAAAAGCACTGTATATCATGAAAAACATCATGTGAGATTATATGAAGGTATTTTTGGATATGGTAGACCTTCAGTTAAGGTCTCTTGTGTTTTTGAGTTCATTTTAGAGAGTTACAACTTATTTGGTGCAAGGGGGATTGCCACTCTAGGCTTTCCTTCACTCCAAGTTGCTCAATTGACTAACCCAACCATAAAATGGTTTTTATTTGTTGGTTATTCCTTCTTCTAGGATCTCCAAGACCCTCTCTACCAACTTCTCCTCTAAGGTATAGTTGGTTATTATAAGATACCAAGATTTTGAGGCTTAACTAGTCGAACTAGTTAACCAAAAGCCTAGTTTACTCCACTAGAACCCCACTAGAATGCCAATCCTCTACCTAGTATCTTCACACACATTCACCAAGACTCTTTTCACCCTTCTTGAACCATTATAGTTCATTCTATACTCATCCCAATACATCAAAACCCCTTACCAATCCAATTGGTTGTTATTTCACTAGGAGGCCCAATTGCCTAATCCCTAGTAGGTCATTTTGCAATGAGTTTTTACAAATGCTCACAAAAATCCAAGTGACTCCAAAAAAAAACTTGAAAATATTCAAGACATCCCTAAACACTATTATAATCCAAAACCCTAACCTCTGGAAGCACCCAAAACCCTACTTTCTTGCAGGCCCTAGATTATAGCCTATTAATTAGGCCTCTGGACCAGTTAGCCTGAATACTTGCTAAACATGTCTCCAATATTTGATTCTCCTCCTTCCACCTTCAAATCCTTTTAGGAGACTATCTTGTGCATCCAAAAATGCTACTAAGTATTCCCCAAAAGGTCATGGGTGCTCAAACAAATTCAATCTTCTCCCTATCCTGGCTCACCTGGTTTCACCAGTCAACCATAAGGCTTCATTGTTGGCCTGCAAAATCTATTGAGAAAATAACAAAAAGAACAAAAATCCTATCTACTAACCCTAACCCTACTTTCTCCATGGTTTCAGTCAATTCCACTAGAGGAAAACTAGGTTAGAGCCATTTCTATCTAGGCAACACTGTTTTGTCTCTATTAGACCAGTGGCCTTCAAAAACTTGTAACTTTAATCCTACTGAACTTCAAAAAAAACTATCTATTGAATATGGAAGCTGAAAGAAAACACTACACTAAAATGAAGCCCAATCACCTATGCCAATCCATACATAGTTGTACAAAAGAAAAGATACAGAGTAGATTATGCAAATGGAGGCATAGACATCCGTATAGAGGTGTAAGAAGTAAATGTCTCAATCCAAAATCTCATTAACCTTTCCAAAAACTTGATTCCATGCTCATATACCGAGCATAGGTAGTTACATTAATGTTTTAACTACTATAGACACCTAAAAATGGTTCATTTCCTATGCCCCCTTTTTAACATGTCTTCTATATTGTGTGTTTGATCTTTATCATTCACTAATATTGTGTCATTCTTCCATGTCATCAATTACTAACATTTCTACTCTCTTTATCAAATTGATCAATTTCCTAATCAATTCTGATCAACCCTAAACTAATCCTATTCGATCCTAAACCGATCTTATTCAATCCTAAATAATTCCAAACCTTCCTAAATCAATTCAAACCCATTCTATTCTATTCCTAATCACTTTTAGAATTGTTTGACTCATTCCAACCATTTTGGGGCATTGTCCAAGATCATCGATGCCTAATTAATCCAATTTCCAAACTGATCAAAACCATATTTCAATTTGATCAATCTTATCATCATTTCAAGAGCCTTGTCCAAGATCATTGATGCTTCGTATCCCCTTAATCAGCCATTTGATAACATTGTCAAAGATCATCGGTGTTATTGCTATCAATCTATCAATATCAATTCAATAGTGTTGTTTGTATTTGTCAATACTATTTCTGATCATCATTATTTTGGGAACATTGTCCAAGTTCATTGATGTTTCCCCATTTCAATTTCAATCTTATGATGTCATCAAAGTTCATTGGCACTTTTCAGTCATTTCCAATCATCATTACACGGGTGCATTATCAAAGCTCATCGATGCCTTGTTATTTCCTAAACTATTCCAGAACCCTCGGATTGATCCTAAACCTTATCAATATTATCAAAATCCTTTCAATTTGACATCAACACCTTCAATTTGACCTATAATCCATGAATTTCCCCCTTTGGATGAATAACCCATAGTTTATCCCTAGGTCCTTAAGTAATATATAAATAAACTTTATTTATTCCCTTTTCCCTAAGTCTCCAACAATTAATTAATTTTTATTAATTAATTGGCTAATTTCAATTTATGAGATTTTTTATAATTTTATAAATCTAATTTGATTTTGAGGAATATTTGAGAATATTGAATTATTAATTTGATTAATGATTCCTAATCCCACCTAAATATCATATCCCTTAATTGAGGATTCTCATCCCTATTAAGGTGCTTCAGAAATATTTTCAATATCTCCTCATTTGATCTCCCCCATATCGTGCTTCCTAACATCCTACCAACCAAAATCTGCATTTATGCATAGATTTTGTGCTATCTCACCTAAATGTCTCTCATTTTCTATAAAATGGGATGCATTTCATTCTTTCAAGGTGGAACCACTATCTCCTAGTAATTCTCATTATCAATTCAAGCTTTCAAGTTCTTTGTGCAATTGTGTTTGTCAAAGAGCAACATAATCCACTTTTATGGAGAAGAAAGGAGGACATTTGAGTATCATTTGAAGGGAGTTCTTGTGTCTTTGTTGCATATTATTTGAATTCCTCTTTCAATGGCTCTAATGTTGGATTAGTTAGGGTAGCATATATTTTAGGGTTTGTGGTTACCTAAATATGCTTTCTAGTCCCTTTTCTGGTCTTACATTTGGTGAACCCAACGTGTAACAACCTTAACTGATAAACTTTTTTTTATTTTTTGTTTTTGTGTCTTTAGGTTCTAGAAGAGAGCTACGTAGGTGGTAGCCAGGTTCTACGCAGGTGGTAGCCAAGTCCTGTGCAGGCGGTAGCTAGGTCCTGCGCAGTTGGGACCCAGACCTGCGCACTTGGAGCCCAGAGCTACGCAGATGGCTATTTAGCTTTGAAGTTTTTCATATGGGATCCTGTTTTAGGGTTTAGGATCATTTTTTGAATGTTTAGGAAGCTATTCTGCATTCTAGGCTTTCTCCTTTGCTTTTTCTCTGTTTACAAGCTAAAATGAACCCTAAACTATTCAAATGAACCCTAAAGTTGGTTAATGAATCCTAATATGGTCAATGAACCTCACACTTTGATTTTCAAGGTCTAAAACAAAAATTCACATTTGTATTTGGGATTTTAAAATGGATCTCATCTAGCCTAGGGTTTCATTCTATCAAGCTTTTTCAAATTCCAAAAAAACTTGCAATCTAGCATAACTAGGGGTGGAAATGGACTATTTCATGCAAGATCAAGTTGTCTAAGTTGATAAGGGACCTAAAATGAACATGCACATCTGATTTTGGTACCTAAAATGAACTCTAAACTAGTTTAGGATCAAATGCAGATTTTGCCCTTAACGTGTTCCTAAACCACTTTGATGCACATGCAAGCTAGTTAGGGTTTCAAGTTCACTTCAATCTTTTAAAATCAACTTAAATGGTATAAATAATGAACCCTAGCTATGTTTTTTATGAAATTGCATGCTTAGATTTTGAAAAACCTCTATTTTTTGCAAGTTTTTACTCTTTTTTAGGCCTTTGGTCAGTAGTTGCGCACTTGGTTGTAGGTGTTGAGTAGGTGGTAGCATGTTCCTATGTAGGTGGTACCCTAGTTCTATGTAGGTGGTAGCCAGGTTTTGCACAGGTGGTAGCCAGGTTCTGTGTAGGTGGTAGCTAGGTTCAGTGTAGGCGATATCACATTTTGTGCGAGTGGTATCACATTCTGTGCGGGTGGTATCACATTCTGTGTAGGTGGTAACTTTGCATTTTTTGAGGGTTTCTTTGCTTGTTTTCATTCCAATTCCTATTTTTGCACTTGATAAGAAATTTTTATGTGTTACTAATGATTTGTGTAGTATTTTGGCAATCATGGGATGAAGATTGGGTCCTAAAAACTACTAAGGGTTTCAATGCAGGACATTTGTAGAAGACCTTGTGTTTTCTAAAAATTTCATGTGTGTGTTTGGTAGTTAGCGAACACTTCAGCTTGGTGTTATAAAATTAACCACTTTCATTCATATGCTTGAAGTGTATTCTAGTTTGTAAATCCAAGGAAATATACGGACGTATCCTCTCCCCTCACCTTTATGGATCTTGGGTGTAAGAGAAATCCATGCAAGTCCTTTAGTGTGGTTACCTCCCAAGTGCTTTAGTAGATCTAGTGAGAGTGGATGCCCAGCCGGTAACAGGCTAAAGCCAAGCCCATCCAAATCGGGATACAAAATATGTCATTGTGACTAATCTCACAATGAACGGGTGTTGAATGCGTTATACTGGGAAGAAGATCTCCCTTGGTACCCTTGTGGTGAGTTAAAACCTATGGAATGTAACTTCCATAGGTTGGGAGGCCTCCATAACGGAACTAATCTGCCACACATATAACCACCCGAACGGATGCCCTTACTAAACACCATGTCATAGTAGCCAAAAACCTTCTATCTATTGGTGCGAAAGGTCAGAGACCAACTAAGATGCCCCACACTTTTGTGGCTATTATTCGAGACAACAATCCCTTGGGAAGTGATGACCCTTGGGAGTTGAAGCTTGGAGTCCTGAGAAGTGAGTGCACATGTAAGGAGGAGCCCATTCCTCCAAGCTTCTAGGTTGTCCGCTATTAGTAAGCGCGTCTAAACTTCAGTTTAAGTGGGGATTCAATAGATAATGTCCTTGCTATCCTTAAGTTTTGATCTGTTTGTTTCAATTTTACAACAACCATTCTTCACAACGTGTCTTGTGTGGGTGTTTCAAAATTTTAATGAACAATTTCAAAAACATTCCAAACATTTTATTCTATTCTCATACCAAACATTCCAAACATTTCAAAAATATTCCCAAACATTCTTGAACACTTTGATTCTTCCAAAAACATCTTATTTCAAAACCTTGTGAACATATGGAGACCAAAAACATTTATCTTGGAGCCTTGTGGTTTGCTTCATTCTTGCATATCCATAGCATAATCCCTTTTTCATACATTGCATTAGTATCCTTGCACTTTTCAATCTTGATCCACTTGCATTAAGCTTGCATCATAACAACATATTGCCTTGCAAAAAATCCTCATACTGCATTTAGATCCTTTTCAAAAAAATTGTAAAATCCCAAAGGGATTCAAATTTTATGGTCTTATCTTATGTCATTGAAGAAAGAATCTTGACTTGGTCCCTTATTCCCAAATTTCAAACCCCCTTATCATTTGGTCTTACTCCATCTTTGTCATGTTGGATTGGACGTAGTCCCTTTTAATCCCTTTATCAAATTGATCCCCTTTAAAGTCAAGACTCCTATTCACTCTCCTAAGGTTAGACTCTTAGGTTTGCAATTTCCAAAGATTTTTCAAATCCAAAAAAATAAACTGTATTAAGCCATAGGTTTCTTTGCATACATAATCCAAAGTCCAAAATTGCATTTGCATAAAGTCCTTGCATATTTAGGTTGCATTTTCATCCTAAAAGTCCCTCAAAAATTCCAAAAAATCTTGCATTTGCATATAGTCATCATGTCATTCTTCACTAGGTTCCAAACATCCAAAAGGAAACAAGAAACTTATCAACCCATGTTTCCATCACAAGGAAAATCACAATTACCTTTTGATCAAAGACAAGATATATCTTTGCAACAACAAGATTTTAAGCTAAGACAAATGACATCAAAACAACCAAATAATCAATTCCATCAAGTCCATGCAAACATGATTCAAAAGAAGCAAGCAAAATTGGATAAAGAAAATAAAATCTTGGAAGAGAGTGTTGCAAAGATGATAAAGAGTAAAAAGGAGATGGCCAAACTCCTTGGATGTCCAATTGAATCTTTTGGTGAAATTGACACAAAATCTCTCATTGAGAAATCAAAGATACCCAAACTCATTTTACAACTCAATGAGGCAAATGAAAAATTTAACAAAGCCCAATTTAATCATGTGCAAAAGACAACATTTTTCAACCAAGTTCCAGATCATGCTCAATTCAATCAAGTTTCAAATCAGTCTCTATGTGCTCAAATTTCAAATTAATCATTCAACCAAGTTCCAAATCAAACCTTTCAACCTGACTGTGGCATAATTCAAATGGGGTCACCACCAAATTATGAACCAATCTTCATTCCAATGCAACCAAGTTATCTTCAAACAATTTCACAATCTCTTGTGCCAATCATGTAGACAATACAATCGATACCAAGATCACAAAAAATAACAATGCTTGAGGAACCTTTTGTGTCCTCCAATTCACCACCAATGTCTTATCAAACAAAGGAAAATTCAAATGTGACATCTTTTGAACATCAACCAAGCATAATCAATAAGAAACCTTTTGTTGAACAGTTTCATTCCAAAAATTCTTCCCAACATTTAAATACTGATGAGGTATCACAAACAAGACCCATCAAGCAGCGCAAGTTCAAATCCAAACTTTTAACGAATTTGTTTCAAAAATTGGATCAAACAAATAATTTACCTGTATCTAGCAATGGCTCACCCCAAAACAATCACATGGATGACATACCTATTTCCACTCAAGACATTGACCTTCAAGAAACATCCATTTTTCCTTCCACCCCTTCATCCCCACATTCCTCCCAAGAGAAATTTCCTCCATCCCCATCAAGTGATTCTTCCAACAATGCAACCTTCCAATGGCTATCCATGAACAAAATCCAAGCTATCCCCATGCATAGCCCAAGTTCCTTTGAACCAATTCCACCATTTCCTCCAATTTTAATCAAGCCTATTCCTGAGATTCCTATCCAAATTCCCTCTTCCTCATATCAAAATGTTGACCCCTTTAGAAAACCCCCCTTGCATGTCCAAAGTCATATCCCATGTCAAGAGGCTGATAAAAAGAATGAAGAAACATATCTAAAAATATATCAAGACCAAGACCCCTTCAATGACCAATTCTATCCTATTGTGGACCAAGACCCCATTCCCCTTGAGCCTCATGATGATCCTATTCAAGATTATCCCCTTCCATTCCCAAACCAAAATATTCTTCCAAATTCCATTGACCTTCCACCTCCTAAGCAAGATCATGATCTCCCTTCCATATCTTCCCAAGATCCTTTTCCAATTCAAGATCAAGGTGTCCCTTCACCTTCATGTCCTCCAAAATATCCCATCATCCCTTTGGATCCCCCAAAAGATCCCATTATTCCTCTGGATCCTCCTCAAGATCCATCCATCCATTCTTCTCCTTGTCCTAATCCTACAAATCCCCCTTGTGGTTCAAGCACATCTATGCAAGTTGTTCATCAACCCCTTACACTTCAAATGGGTTCCCCTGGTTCTATTGAGTCCAGTCCACCTCATGGTCCTATAAGTCCTTCCATATCTTTCAAACCTCATAACAAAGGACTCACGTCTTGTAGCAAGTATCATATTGGTCAAAGAAAGCAATATCAAGTCAAAGGGTTAGACCTCCATAAAAATGGTATATTGAAACCCTTATGTGTCCAAGAAAATTCAAATGGCCATGGTATTAATAATAAATCCACATCTCAAGGCGTTGGTATCCCTTCAAAATCCAAGTCCAGATGTATACCTCCCTCTTCAACCCTTCCATCCATCCTAGGTCCATACATTCCTCCCTCCAGTAGCTCACAACCCATTTACCCTTTCCCAAATACAAGTCAGCAAAGGCACACATCTTGGAGAACCTTCCATCCATACAAAATGGCTCCATACAATTCCTATCCATCCATGAATTCCTTTCGCTTTCAAAGCAATTTGGATGCCAAACATAAAGTCTACAAGTCAAGTAATCCACATGCTATCAAGGATCAACATGTCCAGTATAATTGGCATGTACAAAAGAAGAAAAATTTGATCCAAAATAAAAAAAGAATTATCAAAAAGGCTACAAAGGCCCATTGAGAAAAAACTAAAGTCAAAAGCCATATGGGTTCCAAAATCCATTGTGCAAGCAATACATTCAAAGGACCCTCAAAATAATGAAAAATCAAAAAGCATGTGGATTCCCAAGAAGCTCCTTGAAGCACAGAGTCCCAAAGAAAATTCCAAATTGGCATCCTTAATTGCTATCCCTCCATATAAATGTCTTCCATCTTCCAAATCCATTCTGGGTCCTTGTGTCCAAAAATCCATATCCATTCCTTCATTAATCCTTCAAAATCCAAAATCTTATTTTCCTCTATCACTCCATCACCCCTCAAGGTGTGTGCCAATGTTGTTCTTGCATCCATTCCCTTCCACTTTACAGAAAGCTGGCATACATTCCCTTCATTATCCAACACCTATTTTCCAACCTTTCATCCAACCTATCCAATCCCTTGCATAAATCTTGTCCCATCCTTATTTAATCACCCACTTCATATCCCTTTGTCATTACCCTACCAACGTCTTTGCACAATATCTTTCAAAAGAACATTTCAAAGAGTAAGACACTTTTGTCCTTTGTCCATGTCAATTCACGTGTCCAGTTTTTTCCAAAATGTCAAAAAAATGAAAAGAGAAAAAAATGAAAAAAATATGAAAAAAGGAAAAAGTTGCCTTGATGAAAAGCCTGGCAAACAAGCATCTTGGCAACACAAAAAAGAGTCAAGAGAAATAAGTTTGTCTAATAGTGAAAACCTGGCAAATAGGTGCTTTGGGCAAGTACCATGATGAAAACCTGGCAAACAGGCATCATGTGTAATTATATGAAATTCTTGCAATCTATACTTTGGGGAAGATTTCAATGGCATTATCCTCCATTATCCCCAGCAAGTCCTCCATTATCCTTTTCCTCTCATATCCATTATCCTATTCCCTTTTCCCCAACTTTGATCTTGACACAGTTACAAATCCTCCTTGAAGCATCACATGTGCTATCTTATTTACATTGTCTTGATCACTTTGGTCTATATTTCCTATCCTATCACAACCTTTCATCCATATTACATATCCCTTCTCATTATCCCTGATTAATTTTTCATATCCTATCATTTTCATGTTCATATCCTGTCATTATCCTATCCAGGTCCTAACATTTTCTTATCAACCTCCCTATCTTGGTCTTGATTAAAATAAGGAAGTTCAATGCAAAAAACATGTTTTCAAAGAAAAACCTCTTGACATGTCCATTTCCCATATTCTATCCACTGCACTATCTCATTACCTTATCATTTTCTTGTCCAGTCCCCCAGCTTGGTTAAAAAAATTGTTATCCCATTTCTTGGATAGTCCTTGGCACTTAACCAGATCCAATGCAATGATCCTTGGCCTTCACCAATCTACAAGTCCATTTTCCCTTTGACAATGTCCATGCCTTGCTAGACACTGGTGGCAATTCAAATCTTGCAAATTGTAAATATCTCAAAGACCTAAAAAAATTCCAAAAAAATTAAACAATGTTATGAAAAAAATACTAAAAATCAAATAATGTCCTGAAAAAAATTGCTAAAAAATCAAATATGATGTTGAAAAAATCCTAAAAATCCTAAAAAGTCCTGAAAAAAAAGCTCATCACAAAAAAATTCAAATATCTCAAAAACCCTAAAAATTCCAAAATCTATTCAAAAATTTGCAATAAATTTGTACATACTTGTCTTCTTTTTGTGAATCGAACATCATGTTTGCCAACATAAGTGGAAGAATCATCAATCTGTGCTTAATGAAATCATATTCTCACAAATGTGATTTGAATCATTTTGACTCAACATTCAATCTGGTTGGACTGTTCAATCTTTTGACCTTTTCTATCAATCAATCTGTCCAAGTTATCAATCAATTATCCAATCAAGCAATTTGCAAATCTAAGCTATCAATAAACTAACATTTAATGCAAGTAACAAAACATTAGAATGGCTGTTGGCTCACATTGTTTCATTAAGTATTTTATATTTTTAATTTTTGATCATGTTCATATGCTACTCGATGATATTATCTGATCTTATGAGAGTAGCCGGGATGGTTCATGACCAGTTATTTTTGCTTTACTTTTTTTGCCTGTTTGATGATCTCAAGATATTCTGGGGCATGTCTGCTACATGCTTTTGGGATGGATAAGATCATCCTCTGTCTGCATCGTGTTTGTTTACGCAAAAAGGATGACTTTATCACTCTGGATTTTGTGCCACAATGCACCACATCCACTTTTACAATATCAAAATAAGCTCTTATAAAAAAATTGAACTTTTGAAAGCCAACATCTTTCTACTAACATTTCTTCTTCTAATTTATACTTTATGCTAACATTTCTTGTTTCAATCCTAGCAATCATCTTTATTTTAGAAAAAATTTCCTCCTTTCAATTTCTATCCAATTTTTCAAGGGGGCATCCTACCTCCATTCTGTCGACCCAATGGGGCATGATCTTCTATTTTTCTTTGAGCCAATGCTCATAATCACATTGTCTCAAAGAGGGGAAAAATGTAGATACCTAAAAAATGGTTCATTGCCTATGCCCCCTTTTTAACATGTCTTCTATATTGTGTGTTTAATCTTTATCATTCACTAATATTGTGTCATTATTCCATGTCATCAATTACTAACATTGCTACTCTCTTTATCAAATTGATCAATTTCCTAATCAATTCCGATCAACCCTAAACCAATCCTATTCAATCCTAAACCATTCCAAACCTTCCTAAATCAATTCAAACCCATTCTATTCTATTCCTAATCACTTTTAGAATTGTTTGACTCATTCCAACCATTCTGGGGCATTTTCCAAGATCATCGATGCCTAATTAATCCAATTTTCAAACTGATCAAAACCATATTTTAATTTGATCAATCTTATCATCATTTCAGGAGCATTGTCCAAGATCATCGATGCTTCATATCCCCTTAATCAGCAATTTGATAACATTGTCAAAGATCATCGGTGTTATCGCTATCAATCTATCAATATCAATTCAATAGTGTTGTTCATATTTGTCAATACTATTTATGATCATCATTATTTCGGGAACATTGTCCAAGTTCATCGATGTTTCCCCATTTCAATTTCAATCTTACGATGCCATCAAAGTTCATTGGCACTTTTCAATCATTTCCAATTATCATTTTGCGGGCGCATTGTCAAAGCTCATTGATGCCTCGTGATTTCCTAAACTATTCTAGAACCCTCAAAATTGATCCTAAACCTTATCAATATTATTAAAATCCTTTCAATTCAACATCAACACCTTCAATTCGACCTATAATCCATGAATTTCCCCCTTTGGATGAATAACCCATAGTTTATCCCTAGGTCCTAATTGAATATATAAATAAACTTTATTTATTCCCTTTTCCGTAAGTCTCCAACAATTAATTAATTTTTATTAATCAATTGGCTAATTTCAATTTAATAGTCCATTTCCACCCCTAGTCAGGCAGTACTGTTTTGTCTCTGTTAGACCAGTGGCCTTGAAAAACTTGTAACTTTAATCCTACTGAACTTCAAAATAAACTATCTATTGCATATGGAAGCTGAAAGAAAACACTACACTAACATGAAGCCCAATCACCTATGCCAATCCGTACACAGTCGTACAAAAGCAAAGATACAGTGCAGATTATGAAAATGGAGGCATAGACATCCGTACAGAGGTGTTAGAAGTAAATTTCTCAATCCAAAATCTAATTAACCTTTCCAAAACTTTGATTCCATGCTCATATACCAAGCATGGGTAGTTACATTCAGTTCTAACTACATTTTGTCATTTCTTGCAAAAGTTGCTCGAGCAACTTTCAAAGTTGCTCGCAAATTTTTGCATTTTGACTTTCCTTGTCAACTCGATGGTTGATGTTGACTTATAAGACCCTAAATAGGATATGTAGAGTCCTAAAATGTACCTCCAACCCATATTTCCCTAAAATGGCAACTTTTCACAAATTGAGGCCAAAATGACCTAATGAGCACTAAGGCCCTTACAAACATGAAGTTAGACTAGCATGCTTCCAACCTTTTGGAACTTATTCTAACACACACACAAAATCCTAAAACAACCTTGAACAACATCAAAACATTGAATAGGGAGGTTCCCTGCACCATTATTGAAGTCATGTGAAGACAATATAGCATCGAAAAAGAGCTATTGAATGGTCACAATTATTAAGGTAGTATAACGTGGAATATATAAGTGCTAAGTTGGATTTGGATTGGATCCTAACCAAATTTTGTTATAGTATAATTTATGACTATGGATTTGATAATGGGATAAGTGTTGGACATGTTTGGTGATGTTCTTGTGAGCTGACTGATTATGAGATCGGGTATATATGAAGATTTTTTGAGATGCAAAGATATGGATGGAATGCGTAGATGCATTGTGATGTCAAAATGATATATAGGTTGATGCAAGCTATAATTGGGACTACTTGAGCATAGAATATTCTTGTCCAATTCACTTTTGGTAAACCACTGTAACAGAACAATTTTATGATTGTAAGAGTGGTGTGCTCATTGTATACCCCTAAAAGGGTTTTCTATTCCTTTAACATGGAAATGTACTAATGTAATATTCAGCTCCTAATAGGGCTAGGTATCCTAACATGGACACTATGCTTTTAGTGCATAATTTGTGGGTATCATCCCCACTGGGGTTTTCTCTTGGCTAGGGTTTCCTCATGAACAAAATCAAGGTGTTATGAGTTATCTTCTTTATATGTATGTTCTTTTCATTTCAGCTATTGTATGGTTAAGTTGGAAGTTATTAAGTTTGAATTTAAAGTGTTGTTATACTGATTCACCTCCTCTCAATATTACCTAATCTTAATATATTAATCATATCTTAGTAGAATATTAGAATGTGGAGGGAATAAATCAATGAAAATTTATTTAAAGAGGGATTTTATGGAGAATCATACATTAATTGTAAATTTAATATATTAGGGAAGGGTATTTAAATTAACTTTAGATACCATAGAAGATTAACCAAATTTAATTAAATAGGTAGGAGAATATAACAAATATAATTAATTAATTAAAATTAACTATAATGTTACGGAGGAGTATTAATTTAATTTAATTTAATTTAATAAATAAGAGTGCCAAGGGACATTTTCATACGTCTACAATTACCTTGTTAGAAGTACAATGAGAGCTATTAAGATCTACGTTACTAGAGGATTTTGAACTCCTTATAAGAAGTCACCTTGTTAGAGTATATACAAAATAAGGTCTGTTAGGATCCACCCTGTGAAGGGATTTAGCCTTGCTAACCTATTAGAGTTAGCCTTGAGCAATGAACTCAATTTGCTGGTCTGAATGAAACTATTTGCTTGTAAAAACCAATTTAGTCTCTGAACTCTTGACATAATACACAATCTCTATCTCTAATTGCAACCACCAAAAACATGATCAACAACCCTAAATATCTTATTTAGCATCCCTTTATTAGTTTTTCTTAAGTCGGTTAAACATTAAGAAACGGTCCACAAGTCGTACATCAATTTAACTTAACTCATGAAACTTCACATCAATAAATCATCACATGTTGTCCCAAAAATGAAATACCAACATTTAATACAAAACATCATCGTTAACTTAACCGACTTAACCATTTGATCATCAGGTTTCAATCGGTAACTCAATCGGTTCACATAGAACAATTACCAAAAAACTATCTTTCACACAATGTTGATTTAACTGTTGCAAGCATAAATTTTTACTCCTCTGGTCATAATAAGACTCAGGTAATGATCACATCTCCCAATATTCTCTCCATCTCAACCGCTACACAAAACTCAACATTGTTGCTATCTTCCTACTCGTCGATTAGAACACTTAGCATATCTTCTTCACCTATTCATCGTATCAATCATTTAGGGTAACCTATCCACCAAAATTAGTAGATTTAATAAGTTTCCATAAATGAAAAACTTAAAGGGTAAATGCACAATAATCTGTCACCCCCTGGGACATTTCGGGGGTGAGATTATCGGCATACTCGGCCGAGTTATACTCGGCCGAGCACCTCTCGGCCGAGTATATGTGGCCGCCACGCGGCGCTGAGTGGCGCCTGCGTGGCGGCCTACTCTCGGCCGAGAAGTACTCGGCCGAGTATAACTCGGCCGAGTTTACTATTGTTTTTAAATTTCAAAAAAAAAGCCGCTAGCCCCTCATTTGCACTTTGAGGGGCTAAAAGCTTGGCGTGTGGGGGAATAGTAGTTACTCGGCCGAGTAGGAGGTAGGCCCTCCTGTTTTTTTTTTTTCATTTTTTTTTTGCTTTGTTTTAATGTTTTATTCTATTTACGCATATATGTAAAATGATTTTTTTATGTAGCATTAAAATATAATTGTTTTTTTTTCAT
>MU226051.1:2520466-2546934 GCA_018584345.1 Thuja plicata | reverse complement strand
ATTTTCTAATAAATCATTTTAACTCATTTTTATTCTATTCTCCCCCTTTGACAACAATGACAAAGGTGCAAAATTTACAAATTTGTAGGATTTCAGTGTTTTCTCACCAGTTTGAGTACATCATGGAAGGTGTCTTCCATGATCTTCACTTCAGTGCTCCATGATTCAATCAATAACTAAAAACATGAATTAGTCCATTAAGTGCATAAGATGATGTCTCTGTGGCTTTCAATTCTATAGGCATAGAATTTTTCAATGACTTTGTTGTCTTCTCCATATCAGATAAATGCACTTCAAGAATTGATAGTTTAGGAGTGATTAAAATCTTCAACAAACCAAATCTTGTCATGACTCTCCCTTTCTCAATATCTAATACATTCATCTTGTCATAGGTTTTTGTTATATCTCTGTCCATCTCTAATATAGATTGTGAGGAGGTCTCACAACTGTCAATCATTCTATTCAGTGAAGCCCTTTCATTTGCCAAAATGTCTTCAATGTTCTGAATATGTCTAATAGGATTTATGCAATGACTGTATAGTATCCTTCCATGTGTGACATATTTTCTTGCCTTAGTTGTAGCTACTCTCATAATTCCCAAGTCCCATGAGATAGACTAGAAAACTTCCTTCAACTTATTCCCTAGATAACTCCTCTCGGCCTTCTCTTCAACAATCTTCACTAAAGATTCATAGTGACTGTCAAAATCATCTAGTGTCAACCTTTGATTCTCTGCCTCATATTTTCCTTGAAATAAAATTGGTATAAGGATGATTTTTTTCACTATATTTACTTCCCTAGTAATCATTTTAGATATTTTATCTCCTTTCTTCTCAGATCTTTCCTTAGCTTTAGAGAATGTGATGAAGGATAGTCTCATCAGCTCATCCTCATCCATACTGTCAACATCAGTACTCAATGTTCTGTCCATACTTGCCAAAAATATATTAGTAGGTGTATCAGATTCATTTCTTACCTTAGTTCTTGTCTCTTTCTCTTTTACTATCTCAGTCTCAATTCTCTGTTCAGACTCAATATTCTGCTCTTTCTCCTTTTGTTCTTCTTTTTCCTGTTCTTCTTATTTCTTTTCTTCCTTCTCCTATGCAATTGTGTTTTTCATAGTACCTGCAAATGAGTCCTTCTCATCAAGCGATGTATTAAGATTCATAGGCACACCAGAAACATAGAAATATTGTTGCATATCATCTTTTCTCTTCTCAACATTTGCCTCAGCTCTTTTATAACTCTCTCCAATTCCTAAGGGTGTAGGCATTGTAGGTTTAGGAAGTGGAGTCTTCTTAGGAATATTATTCATTAGTATATGATCCAATGCTCTTTGAGTCTCTTCTATAAATTCCTCATACTTTCTTTCCATAATCTTTACTAATCCAGCTTTAGTCCTCAATAGTGGTTTCAATGCATTAAGTATTATTTCTCTTTCTTTTATAGAAACTACTGGTAGCATATCATCAATAGCTTGATTTCTAATAGCATCATCTTCAATGTGTGCAAGTTGTTTCCTTAATTCCAGTCTACCATAAATCTCTTCAGGTACACTACCCTCTAATTCTAGTAGATTTGTCTTGAAAACAAGTATGTGATTTACTACAATATCTTCAATCTTAAGCTTATCAAATTCCTCATACCTGTCATAGTACTTGTTTATTGCGACTAGCTTCCCTTGCTCAATAGCTCTCTTTTCAATCATTTTCAAGTTTGGCTTCCATACTTGTCTTCACTAGTGGTTTCTTTTTCTATTTTCTTCTCTTCTCCTTCAGTCCTCTGTTCCTTAGGAGGTGAATTTGGTTTGGTATATCTAGTGCTTCTCTGAGGTACAATCTTAAGTGCCTCTTCTTGTGATGTCTTCACTGGTGGTGAAGGGGTGGTAACATAAATAATAGTAGAAGGTGGATTAGTTACCTATTTAATCTCTTGAGGTGGAAGGGATAGAGTAGCAGTACTTTCCAATCTAGAAGATCTCTCTTCTATCTTCTTCTTCACTTCTCTCAATTCTTCTTTAGTCAAACCTACCTTTGTTCCACATTCATAAAAAAAAAATTCAACTTTCCTCTTCCTCATGCCTCTGGTCTACTCTTCTCTGAATTTTGATGAATTTTCCTCATAGGTGCCCCATCTCTCCTTCGATGAATCTATCTCATATACTGACACATTTTCAATTTGCATAGTTAGGACCTTAGAACTAACTTCATAGCCCATAGGGTAACACCATTTCACCCTAGGTATAACTTCTTCAAAACATACATAGTTTGTCTCAACCATAAAAAAAATTGTGTCCTTATACTTTTCAACTATTTATGTAGGAATTTTGATTCTTTCCTTCATTTTCCTCTAAAGAATCTTGATCATCCCAAATAGTTCTCCATCAACCCATGTGCCATTCTATCTTCGATAGCTCTCAAAAATTTGAATACCAGTAGGTATCCCTTTTCTCCAACCATTTGGGTCCATGCCAGGAAACTTGTGCTCAATGTGGATATACATATGCATTAAGAGTGATCCAAATTGAAAGGTTTTAGACTTGTTCTTCTTGATTAGTTTGACATTCTCCAAAAACTCTTGTGCTAGAACCTCGCATTGATTATAAGCAGTATTTTCTTTCAACATTCTATAGGCCATCATGATAACACATGAAGACACTAAGTTAGGTATTATACTGTAGTAGAATTTGTAACCAAGTATCATCGCAATCAATCTGACATCTTGTAAGAATATATCATTAACTGTCATAGCTTGCCTGACCCATTTTGAATGTGTTAGAATTTATACTTGTTTCTTTATTTTCTTCTTAGCCACAAGCATAGTTCCAGTGTTTTCCAATCCATTAATCTCATGAATTAATTGACTACAAATATTTACAAGTTTCTCTCCTATCTAGATGAACTAATCATGAACTCTACCCAACAATATTTTAAACCATTCCTCTTCACTGAATTTGTACAAATCCAATATCTTCATGATGATCAGGTTGTCAATGTATTTAAATTCATCTCTCATTTTTCCATTATCAGTCATATACTCCATTTCAGTAGAAATCTCATCAATATCTAGTATATCATACTTGCAATGAATGCATGCCCTAATATCTTCTATGCGCAAAACACCATGTAGTGTCTGGGAAAATGCTCCTTTAGGGCCGTCTTCACATGACTTGAAAGGATGTTTCTTAAACTTTTATCTAGGTCAATATACAAAATCATATATCAAAGGTGCATCCATAGCTTCTATAGATGTAAATGATGAAAATACCTTTTATACGCTAAATTCTAAGTTTTTGCTTCGATCGATCATGCAAATTAGGTGCCAGATAGTCTGAATCTCGTTGCTCTTTGATCTCCTTAGGTCACTACTCATCAAATGGTAAGGAAATAGATAACCATTAGGTGCTTTATACATCATTAAGTGTTAAAAACTCACATTACCCAATATTGTCCAGTCAGTCATAAATCTCACGATCATAAAATATGCATCGTCTGATGTTGTGCTCCTATATATAACTTTCATGATGTTAGCCCATATCATACCTAAGCTTGCTAGAGCTTAATCCACATAATCAAGGACTAGATATATTGTTTTTTTCTCATCCAATGCTCCCCCTAAGGCCATGCTTGACCAATTAGGTCAATTTTGCTTTGCTAGCATCATGTGAAGATCTAGTAGCATCTACTTTCTCTTCTTGAACCAATACATCATTATAATCTTTGTTTCTCCATAGTTTACCACTGATTTTATCTTTTTCTTTCCTAAAATAATTGTCAAAATCACTCTTGTATTCTGCCATACTTTTACCAGTGTTATTTTCATTTCTCTTTGTCTCCATAAGAGGTGGTGGTCTTTTGTTATTTACTCCATTATACCTGTAAAACTTTTCTATATGACCTGGATTGTTACATTTGTAGCATATAGGAGGTTTACTATACTGATTGACTTGCAATTTACAATTCCTTGCAATGTGTCCAAGGTTGTTGCATTTGTAACATATGATCTTAGTTGTTGATTCTCCTCTATTATTGTCTTGTTTGTATCTAGTTTGATCAGGTTTCCTGCATTCTATCTTCTTGTGCCCATATCAATTGCAGATAAAACAATAACCAATTTTTTTTGGAAAGGGGTATCACCTCTAAAATCTCTCTTCATGTGTCCAAACTTATTGCATCTAAAACATCTACCTCTGAAAGCTCTAATCTATTCTTTAGGTTCTTCAAGAGTAGTTTTTTGTGCATCAATCTTAGCGTCAAATTTTTCATCCTGATTCTTAGAACATTCAGCTTCATTGAAGCCAATACCAGTCATATCACCTTTAGTTTTCTATCTTTCTCTCTTTTCATCGATCAAGTCACTGCTCATGTGAAGTTTCTCAATGTGTTTCTTTGTCTCAATAAGTTCACCTTTTATGATCTGATTATATTTCTCCAATTCTAGATACTTGTTCTTGTAATGGTCAAGGTAAATCTTCATTTTTCCATCAAAGTATTAGCATCTATCAAAGATTATTCATTCTTGATCTTAGAATTCTTTTCTTGTTGAATCTCTTTAGCCATCATTTCATTTTCAAGCTTCAAAGCATCATTCTCTTGTTCAAGTTGCTTTATCTGATCTGAATTATCATTTTCTGAATCTTCTTTTATCTAAACCATAAGATCATGTCTCTGATTTATGGAAATTTCAAGATGATCCTTAAGTTTATAGGTGAATCCATCAACTCTCCTTAATTTGAATCTCAAGTCACCATTTTCTACTTTTTCTTTATCAAGGTCTTCAAGTGCTGCTTCAAAGTTCTATTGTAAATTTTCTAAATTCATCCTGATCTCCCTTAAGCTATTAGACTTTCTCTCCAAGGACCAAAATCTCTGATACCAATTATTAGGATTAAGTAATATTGATAGGGGGGTGAATCAATATTACAACACTTTAAAATAAACTTAAACCAATTCCACAAAAACCATAAGCGTGTTGAAATGAAAACAACATAAAAAATAACACAAAACTCATAACACCATTATTTGTAATCGAGGAAACCCTAGACAAGGGAAAACCCCGGTGGGGATGGTACCCACAAGCATGCACTAAAGTATAATGTCCCTGTAAGGAGACCTAGCCCTGTTAGGAGCTGAATATTGCATATTCCAATTCCTTTTTAGAGGAATAACAACCCTGTTAAAGGTATACAACACCCTGTTAGGGGCCAACTAAGCTTACAACTCTTACAACAAAACTGTTGTTACAAAGTGTTCTCAATAATGAACAAAAACAAGCATCTTCAATGCTTAGATAGTTCTATTCATAGTTATTCAATGATATATATCATCCTCTACTTTTCTATTCTCACATACACATATACATTCTCTCATCAACCTTCCGTCATATCTTCGCTTTACAAAAAGTCTTCATATATATCTTTCTTATTACCAAGTCGACTCTCTTAACAATATCACATAGTCAACTCTCAATAAAAAATAAATAATTTAAAGATAAAATACAAATTTGGCGCTCTTACATAACCAAAATATACATTATCTAAAATTATAATCCAACTTAGCTTCCCAGGTGTCCACACTATACTCCTTAAATCATCGTTGCTATTCAATAGCTTTGTTACAATGTCTTGTTGTCTGCACTTGTTTTCAAATATATCTAACTCTCTGTAATCAACTCCAAAACTAAATAAATCTTAGGTGGAGGTCATACATACCCCATAGTATCTTCCACTAAGCTTGCAAGTCATAATTTGTTGTACTCTATCTTCTCTAGCCAAAACAATACTGTCATACTCTATTTTTTTTGCTTCTGTACTTAGACATTTTGAAGACTGAATCTCCAAAACATAACTTCATTTCAAGCGATCAATATACTAGATATGTTTCCATAAATGAAAACCCATAAGTTTCTCAAATCATACAAATCTCATCACTTTCCAACAAAAGGTACAAAACTTAGCTTCCAAAAGAAAAGCTTACCAATCATAGCCTTACAAAAACATCTCTAAAATTTGTTTTTGTAGTATCTAATAAATCCTCCCATGACTTTTGCAGATGTATAATTCCTTTGAGCTATTCATGAAAAATAGAATCTAAATCTTCCATGGATTAAAGAGTACTCATATCGGGAAATGCAAGGGTTACCTATGCTTCTTTGACAGTCTGTTGCATAACATCAAGTGTAGGAATCAAATAACTCTGCAACTCTAACAATGTTGTTATCCTTTTGTCTTGGTCTCACTGCAATGTTTTCAACTTGTGATTTATCACCTTTACTTGTGATCCATATGCTATAACTGGGTGTAAAATAGGATCAAAAGTAGCAATCTTAGTTTTAAACTCCTTCTGAGCTTCATATTTCTTAGGTTCCAAATCTTGAGTAAATAAAGAAAAATCATAATCCTTGGCTAACAATTTACCAATTTCATTCAAGTTTTCCATTACCTTAGTAACTTGAATTGTAATTTATCCTCTTTCTAATGCAATGGTTTCCATCAACTTCTTAGTCCTCTTCTTCTCATACTCCAACATAGCTCTATTCATAGCTACATCTTCCAAACTTGAAACTTGTTCAGTAATAGAACTAACCAAAATATCCATTTGTTCAATTCTAGGAGCATTGGGATAAAATGCAACTTCAGGTACAAGATCAGATAAAATATATTTGGTTGTCTCTAATACTTAAGCTTTTCTCTTCTCGGTTTTTAATTGGACCCTTTTTTCTTTCAACTTAAGTATGTATGAAATTATCATTAGTTCACCAGGACTCATTTTAGAAATATCAAGTGGTCTTAGAATGACCTCAACATCTTCATCTATAAGATCATCCTCAGTTTCTTCCTTAGGTACATCAAAATATTTTATCTTTAACTTAGAACTGGAACTCTCACCAAGATTTAATTTTATTTTTACTAATTTTTTTTCTACCTCACCTTCATATTTCTTTTCAGTATCAACAATATTTCCAACTGTAGTAGTAGATGTAGGTATCACCACCTCTGCATTATTATCCTTATGTCCTTTATCTTTATCTTGCACAACTGCAATATCAACCATAGGATCTTTTTTTGGTGCATGAGAAGATAAATTACCTAGAATATCATCAATTAATTATTTAGTAGAACCAAGTTATTATGTTGTCATCTCCTCTTGAGTAGTTTCTTTTGGTTTGTATTCTTTCAATTTCTCCTTCATGAGTAAAATTATCTCATCATGTACTGCCTAAGACTCAACAATAAGTATCTTGCATACTCTAGTTCTTGTTTTGAGTCTAGGTCTCATTGCCTCAACCAAAAGCTTTACATCTTCAATAGGTAATTCAAGATTGCTCCATAATTTCTCTATCTTGCCTCAAAGTAGCTCTCCATCTCACCTCAATCTTCATGTATAATGAATTAGGTATAGTCTTGTGTAATTCAGTGATTCCTCTACAAAACTTATGCAAACTGTAAACATCTTCAATCTTCTTTTTATCTGCATCTTCAAAGTTCTCATAACATCAGTTTCTATCAGTTACACCACAATACTACATAATACTCTCTGCAATAATATCTACTGTCAAAATTCTAAAAAATTTAGGATTAATTGACTTGTCAGTTGTCATACCAACCACTTTAGATTTATTTCCACTTGCCCTCAATTCTGCTTGATCCTTATCTGAATCAGTTTGAGGTTCATCTTCTTTAGTAGTAGGCTTCCTTTTTATTTTTCTCTTAGATTCTTTGTAACCTTGAGTCATTCTTCTCTTCCTCTTATAGGTCCTTTTCACTGTCTCAGGTGTCTTTTATGCTTCCTTCTCCTTTTATTTCAATGTGGAACTCCTAGTTTTTCTACCAGTAACCTTGCTGATTGTAGGAGTTACAACCTCTACATCAAATTTCTCTACTTCAACAACAAAATTTCCTACTTAAGTTTAGTTTCAAGTTTCTTCCTAATCTCACTCATCATCTCCCTTGTAATACCACTTTGTTTAGCTAAGTCGTCAACCTTTTTCCTTACTCTTCTCTCTATCACAGGTGCAATGAATTATGAATTAATTTTCAAATAGGTCTCTTCATAGGTACCAAATCTAGGTGTAGTGACATCAATTGGTTTGGATAATAACTTATCAGCATGAAGTTTCACAATATCACCATAAACTTCATAACCCATCGGTAAAGCCTAGGATTTTCTTGGCTATACCGCTTGCAACATGCCTGTATCGGTATTCACAATAACAAATATAATTTTTGTATTTCTCTACTGTACTTGTTGGGATACATTCCCTCTCATGCATTCATTTCTAAAAATCATTAAAATTACCCCAAATAACAATGTTGAAGTTATTTCCTAACATCGTTATGAATTGTTTGATTTGCACTACTACAGGTCTATCGGTTGACCATTGAATCTGACCAATTCCAGGAAAATGATTTTGAAAATAGAAGAATATACATAATATTAGTGAACTTGAATGTCTATTTTTTTTCTTTCTTGATTATTTCCATGTTCACAAAGAAATAGCCTCTCATAACCTCACACAAGTCATATTGAGCATTTTCCTTAATCATTTGATAAGATGCATGTATGCGTCCACTAGGCACGTTGTTCAATCACCTTGATTGATAAAATTTGTACCCGATCACCATTGAATAAAAATTCACTTCAGTATCTTCAATGTCATTGATAGTCATAGCACACTGATCTTTCTTAGACTTAGTAAGATGAGTGACCTCTCCAGATAGAACATTTCTTAAAATAGGTACATCACCAGTCGCACATAATCCAGTCACCACTTGGATAATTTCCTTGGATAACCTTGAGAGGTCTGCTCAACCATAGAAACTAATCATGGAGTCAACTCAGAACATATCTAATCCAACTGGTTTTGAAATCATCAGGTAGGTTAGGAATATATGCAAAACCCTTATTGGTCAAATGCTTGTGCTCATCCTTTAGATTAGCTCCATCACATAGTCCAAAAAATGTATCGCCTATAAAAATATATCCAAGATATTCAATTTGAAATAAATAAAGGATCTCACATCTTCAATCAACCATATGCCATGAGGTATTGAAGAGAGGCCACCAACGGGATCATTCTCTGCCACCTTCAAAACTTGAAAACAGGTCTCGGCTCCTCAGTGATCTCAACAAAAATAGGTGTGTCCATGATGCTAACAATGATCTCTTCACAACATAACCTTTTCAACTCATAGATACCACTTCAGATCATTATAAGGGTTTCTTACACACCACTTCCATTCAATAATGAAAACATAATCTCCAATCTATAATCACTTCATAAACACTTATAAATTGCTTAGTTTACGCTCGCAAATGCACTTCTTAGCTCGTAGAGTGTAAAGTGACAAATGAACTTCACTTTTTCCTTTATAATGTATCAATTAAAAGTAATAAATGAAAATGTTCAAATAGTAACCTTAACCAGTTACAATGATTAGAAACATAAATATCACTATGTCTTAATAAAAAAAATTATACGGTCGCATAGAATCTTATGTAATACAATTTACCACATTAGACATCATTAGGCATCTAACTATGTTGATACATCTTACCGCACATTTAAACTTAGGGGATAGGTTATAGAAATTACTTGTTTTACTCCCCCTAAGCCAATTTCTTTGACTTATTTAGATGATGAAGTCTCCACATTACCCAATGCAGTGGAGTTCTCTATCATTTCAAAATTCAATTCTCCTTTCTATACCCATGTATCCTTCACCTGCTTCTTGATTTCTTCAACATCTGAAATCTTCTTTCCTTTATCATTATCAGGCCTACTCATTGGTTGACCTCCAATGTTATTCTTCTTTTCTCTAAAAGACCTAGGAAGATGTCCAAAATTATTTCAATTGAAACACATCATACAATTTTGCCTCCATGGTCCAACATTGCCTCTACCGATTCTCATCTTGAAATTTACTGTTGTATCTCCAAAGTTGTGACAAATAAAATAGGTAACATTGAACTATCTCTTCCTTTGGTAAGGAATTCTCTGGTTCACTGATGGCCTTACATTTTCAATTCTATCCCTACACTCATTATCCTTATGACCATACTTTTTACAGTAATAACAATTACCTTGAAAATAATTTGATCTAGCATTGTAACCAACTGATCTACCAAAATAATTTTCAAACCTAGGAACAAATGGACTAGGTTTAGACCAACAAACATTATCAGTATGTCCTTCCTTGTGACAATTGAAACATACCGGTTTATAATTCCTCTTATCATATTTTTTTATTTTTCACCTTGGGTGTAGTCTTTTCTTCTTCATGAGTTTCCTTAGTACCAGATGACTCATCGACTTCAAATTTGGAAAATCTTATTCCTTGTCTTTTACCATGTCTCATTTATTTGAGATTTGTTCATCAAGTTTATCATAACTCTTGTTGAACATATTCAACAAGGCATTAGCATTTTTCAACTCTTCTTTCAGCTATGCATTCTCATCTCTTAGATGTTCATTCTCACCTATTGCATTAAAATTTTATTTATTAGTATCATATAGATGTTCCCTCAATGTAGCAATTTATTACTCAGATCTAAAAGGTTCATCCACCTTAGCTACTAGGATTTAATCTTTGGATTTTAGGGCATCCTCAACAACTTTCTTATCTTCATTTGAAACTCTCCTTTCTTCTAGCTCTTCACCCATTATTAATGAGAATTTTTCCAACTCCTTTTGCATTTTTTATTTTCTAGCCTCAGCTTGTCAAGCATCTTGTGCATGTTTTTTCTATCCTTGGAAAGTTGCTCATTCTCCAAAGTTACAGCTTCAACTTTAGATTTATCGGATCCACTTTTCTCAAAAATATTGTCAATAAGATCTTGAATTTAAATAAAATATTTGAGAAGATCATGTATCTTACCCCTAGAGATGTTCAACTGGTCTTTAAGTTTCTCAATCATGTCCTCAGCCTCAACAAGTTGTCTTCTATAAAACTCCATATCTCCCTTAAGGATCTCTCCCAAGTTGTTAGAATTCTTCAAGGGAACAAAGCTCTGATACAAATTGTTAATAGATAGAAGCAATGAGAGGGGATTGAATTAGTGAAAACAAAACATGTACGCATTCAACTAAATATGTGATTGTGCTCTTAATTAACTTCCACAAAATCAAACAAGTAACTGTAACTATGCAATAGAAGTAAAGTAGTTCAATTAACCACAAAGAATAAACTATAACACCACTAATTATTTCTTGGAAACCATTGTAAGAGGGAAAAAACCACGATGAGGATGAAACCCACAAATATCTTCGCTACAGTTGAAAGTGTTTCCCTATTAGGAGCTTACAATACCTTGTTAGGTGTTCACCTTGTTAGGAGTGACTAACACCTTGTTAGAAGTACAATGAGATCTGTTAAGATCTAAATTGCTAGAGGATTTTGAACTCCTTAGAAGTCACCTTGTGAGAGGATTTACACAATAAGATCTTTTAGGATCCACCCTGTTAATGTATTTATCCTTTCTAACCTATTAGAGTTAGCATTGAGCAATGATCTCAATTTGCTGATTTGAATGACACTGCTTTCCTGTAAGATCCAATTTAGTTTCTCAACTCTTGATGCAATACACAATCTCTGTCTCTAATTGCAACCACCAAAAACATGATCAAAAACCCTAAATATCTCATTTAGCATCCCTTTATATAATTTTTCTTAAGTCGGTTAAACATTAAGAAACAATCCATAAGTCATCCCTCAATTTGACTCAACTCGTGAAACTTTGTGTCAATAAATCTTCACATGTCAGCCCAAAAATGTAATACCAACATTTAATAAAAATATGATCACTAAATTAACCACCTTAACCATATAATCATAAGGTTTTAATCGGTAACTCAACCGGTTCACATAGAACAATTACCAAAAAACTATCTTTCACACACTGTTGAGTTAACTGTCCAACAAAAAAAATCCTAACAAAAAACAAAGATTGTTGTTGGGATCCCTATAGGAATAAAGGTGTAGCCTTTGGTGGACAATGAATGAATTTCAGACCCATAGAGATTGATCCCTGTGGGAGCAAGGTATTGAGCTCAAAGCCAGCAGGGATAGACTGTAGTATTTGAGCATACGCAAATGGGTTATTGTTTTTTTGCGGAATTGATGACATATCATGAGTTCTTGATGTAAAAGGAAATGAGGCTAATACTTGAGATACACTAGTGACTAGGGGTGTACTTAGCTGGGAGCCTATCATGCTTTGTGGGGATGATGTTCTATCTTGATTTGCAGAGCTAGTTTGGTTTGACATAGTCTGTGTTGATGTCATTGTCGTTGATGATGGAAAAGAAAAATTTGGGATATCACAGGATCCGTTTGAGAGGGTTGAGTAGTGATTTTACCTAATAGAGGATTCTCGAGCCATATTATTGACACATTAAATTCAGTGGGGAGTTTGAATCCCTTCTTAATCAACATGGCTAGGAATCTTGCGAGGTTTATCTCCACCAAAACATCAACCACTTGTGCGGAATAGACATCTTTCTCTATGTCTTCAAGCTCCTCCTCTATCAAATCTTGGAATATTGTTGGTCTATGGGGACCAATAGGATGCATATTCTCAATGTAAAGAGCATGATCAGTGTTTCTGAATGGATCATCCTCTCGCTCTTTTTCCCACTAGGGAAATTGGTTAACATAGGATTCATTGGGTTGAGTTCTATCCTTCGACCTAGTATAAGTGTTGGAATTATATGATGTGCCCAATGATTGAGAGGGGGGGTGAATCAGGAATCAATAAAACTTAATCCTTTTAGTCCACAATTAGATTAGCTTATTTGTTTGCATGCATATAGCTTGAAATTAAAGAATTAGATACAACACATAACACAATATTTGGTTACTCAAAAACCTTCCAAAAGAAAGTAAAACTTGGGTGGGGATGATACCCACAAGATTTAGTACTGTAGTATAAATTTAGCTTGTTAAAGCTTACAATGACCACTTCTAATGGTCTACCTTGTTAGGAGCATAGAAAGGATTGTTAGGTCCACCTTGTTAAAGGATTTTGTACCATATAATAATTAATGAAACTATGTTAAGAGATTTAAAGAAAGGACTGTTAGGTCCACCTTGTTAAAGGATTTTTCTCATCCACCTGTGAGAATGAACCAGTTGATGATCTGCTTTGTGCAACTGTGATTGCTGAATAAGATCCTTTGAAATATTAATGATTACCTGAATGTGATAGATAAGTTTTTGATGTCCTGAACACTTCTTCACTTAACTCAAACTGCCATTCGCATAATCATATAATCTTCTGATTATAAATTCATACTATATATATATATATATATTCTCCTTCACAATTGGATAAACAAACTATCTTACATATATATCTTTATCCAAAAAATAACTTTTTAAGTCGGCTTGCAATAATTTTTTTTTAACAATATATACAAAGTCAGCTTCAAACTGTCACTCTAGTCCAAAAGACTACTCGGGTGATAAACTGTCACTCAGGCGATACTGAACACTCGAGTGATGCTGAACACTCGGGCGACACTGTTTACTCAGGTAACACTAAATGACTAAGTGTTTTGACACTGAGTGAAAACATGTCTTTCCATAGGGTCTACAATAAGGTCCTCCATAGGGTGTGAGAGACATGGTTTTATCCAGGTTTTGAACTAAAATAAGTGATATAAAAAAAAGGATAAACTCTTGAGGAGAGTCCGAGTTATGTTTGAAAAGCTTAATTCTAGGTACAAATTTTGACTTCTCTTGATCTTAGATTTTTGTGATGTAAAATATTGATTCTAAATGTTGCCTTAGATGAGACAAAGTCGCTGATAGAGATTGGTGAAGTTGAGATAACAAGATCAAGATAATCTAGTCTGAACTTTTGAACTAACAATGTTTAAACAATAGTAGAACTGTTAAAGAGGGATGATCTTTAATGTTTAGAGATTCACACAATATTCTTTGTTTTTTCCTAGGATTTGTACATTAATCTTTCACACGAAATGGGGAATCTTTTCCAAGGTTTTAAGACTAATAAAAATTCAGAGTGCTGGCAGAGGAATCCAAATTGGCTGATAGAATAAATGCATGGGTTGATAGGTCGATTGCGAAAAACTTACACCAATTGTGGCATAATGCAAATTCAGTTGCGGTAAATTTTTAGTGATTGTGGCAATTAAATGATCGATTGCGGAAATGTGGTAAAACTCCTTTAATTGTAGCAAACTTCCATCAATTGCAGCAAACTGTGTGACAGTCTTGAAAATGAAAGAAATTGGGAATCTTTCTGGAAAATATGATCTCTCTAGAATGAGGAGGTGATTTTTGGAATAGATTCTGGTTGACACACTAGACCTCAAACACATTTGACTTGTTTTGATAGTTTTTGATGTTGGTTTTGCACTTTGGAAACTCATCATACAAACAAGCACAATAGACAAAGTGTTTTGAAGATCCAAGACTGAAATGTGTATGTTCTACAACTTTTTCAAGTTGCAATATTTTCACGTGGTCTAAACAAAGATAGTCATATTAATCTATGCCAAATTTGGCTTCAAGATGAAATATTATAGGCCCAGTGCTTTGATATTTGTTGGCTCACATAGAAATCATCATGCTACTAGGACAGAAAGATCCATGATGTAGGTGCCCATGTCTTTTCCATTGCCGGATATTATTGTCGTGCTAATGAAGATCTCTTTCATCAACATAATATCCAAGAACACATATGTTGGGAATCTTGGGGGGATTTTGCAACGCCTTACACTATAATAAGACACTTGTTCAGAGGTGAAATGGGTAGGTCTCTAATTAATGGGTTGTAGAAGTGTCCCTGGAGTCTATCCAATCAGTTTTTACGTGTGTGACTCACTTAAGAGCCTAGTTGATGTTGTTGGCTACTTAGAGATACTTCACCTGATCCAGGCTATCATCAACACACCTTGCCCAAGCTTGGCTAGATATAAAACAGAGATTTGGATCGCGTCTTGTTTATATACCGATCAAAAGGATTACCGGTTTAAGGTCATCCTCTGAGGAAGAAGCGCTTTCCCCAAACAAACCTTTCTAAAAATTATAAAGGTTGTTAATCTAACATATTTGTGTGAGCATGTCAATGACTCAAGACACAAGGTTAATTGATTAAGCACCAGAATTTCAAGAGTGAACTAAGATATCATCCATACAAGGACGCGTGTTAAGTTTTAAGCCCAAAGTAGATGAAGATTGCTTGTCAAATTTTAATGCACCAAAATTAATGATTTTTTTCCTTTATTCAATTGTTAACCACCATGTCAATTTTAAGCACCAAATTGGAAAAGTGAGTTTGTGATGTTTTGCATACACTTTTCTTTTTAAAACACCAAAAAGAGAAATGAGTTGATTTTATGTTACTTTTTTAAACTATTTCCTCACCTGTAGTTGTCAAAAAATGATTAGTACTAAAATATTCTAACAATCAAATGAATAATATTCAGCAACTCCAAGATTTTTAATATCGTTAAGGCTAATGGTAACCTTGTACTTTGTTGCAAAATGCTTGAGAGAATCTAGATACCTATTGAAAGATTCGCTTTGATCTTGAACTTTGATTGCCAAGATTTCCCTTTGTTGCATACGGTAGTTAGTCATTATTCATATGGATTCTCTTAGTGATCTAGAACCTGAGGTTCGTATGATTATCCTTTTGGCCATATGTCATTTGCTCAATCCTGCACAAAAATCAAGAAAGAACACACAAAAAAGAAAACATTTCAAAGATCTTTCTTTTTTTGAAAATATTTCTCAGAAAATCTAAATTAACAGAGAATAAAATCCCTGTATAATTTCAAGACCTTTCAAAAAATGTAACTTTTTTGATAAGAAATGTTGATTTGTGTCCAGAATTTTTTTTTTAATGAAATATCATTAAATTTTTTTATAAAAAATCGTAAAAAATTTAGAAAAATCTGAATTTTGTACTTTAGCTTTATTATGTCAACCAATACCTGAAAAAACAATTTTAGATCATATTTCCTTAATTTGTGCCCTAGGGACGCATTTTATTAGAACAGGCCAGTTTTAAAAGATCTATTATTTTTGCAAAATAATTTCACAAAAATTAAAATCACAAAGAATAAACCCCCTCTATAATTTCAAGACCTTTCTAAAAATGTAATTTTTTTGAAAAGAAACTCTGATTTGTGCCCAGAAATGATTTTTTTATGAAATATCATTAAACATTTGTAAAAAAAATTAGAAAAATCTGAATTTTGGATTGTGGCCTCCTTAGATCTGTGTCAACCTAAAAAAAGCTCATTAAAAAACTCCATGCGATTTGAAAGATATGACCAAATTTCACGCTGAGTTGATTAAGAGGAGTGGACAAAACTGTGGTAGCACGACCAAGATGGAGGGATTCTTTTGGTTGTCTGCAAGTGATTATCGGGTTGTAAGTTCACGTCGGGTTCACCAAAATGTGTAGGTTGTGTTCTGTAGCCTCAATTACGAGGGTTAGTAGCACCAATCTTTAACGGGGAAATCAGTCACTTACTAAGAAAGAACCTATGAATAATAAAATAACAAGCAAAGATAGAGGAAAACAAATGAATGCAAACCATAGTGCTCGAGGCTTCTATTACTTCTATCTACTCCTTCTGGAATGTTGTGTGTGTGGTGCTCAGTATTGGTATCGGTAGCATCTATGACTTGGGAGGGTTTAGAAAATGATTATTGATTATGATCACAAGAATGCTTTAATGTGTCGTACGAGAATCCTTCAAAGTAAGGGTGCACAAAAGATTGAAATCATGGATCCTTCAAATGGTTATGAAGGGTTGATTATATAGAATATGGAAAATGATTTGAATGGTTGAGATTGATCCCAGAGATTGGAGAATGAATGATTCAGATCAAAAGGAACTGGAGAAGTAATCGGTAAACTCCACCTCTTCAACTAGGAGAGAAGATGTGATGTTTTAGTTAACTAAGGAGTAACAAGTAAGCTCCACCTCTTCAACTTGGAGAGAAGAGATAATGTTTTTTTTTAACTGAGGAGCAACCAGTAAACTCCACCTCTTCAACTTGGAGAGAAGAGATAATGTTTTAGTTAACTGAGAAGCAACGACTAAACCCCACCTCTTAAACTTGGAGAGAAGAGATAATGTTTAGTTAACTGAAAAGTTGATCACGAGTTACCTTTTTGAACTTGAGAAAGGATTTATTTGAATACTTAATTGATTTTTGTAATTAAAGTATTCAAACATGTGATAATTGAATTCTTTTTTATTTAGAGTTGAATTTTTGAGTGAAATTAAATTAATTTAATTAGAACAATTAATTAATAAGTTTAAATATTTAACGTTAAACTTTAGAAAATTTAATTTAATTAATTAATGAAGATTAATTAATTTTGGGAAAATGATTAAAATTATTTAGGAAATGGATTTAGAAGAAATAGATGATTAATTAATGATTAAAAAACTATTAATTAATAGATGAAAATTAGTGTTTTAATCTAAGGTCACAAGTATGTCCATTTTAGGGTGTGTACACTATGTATGTGTGTAAAATCACTAACCTTGTCTGTGGAATCATATGTGCTAGTGGAAAATTGGAAGAAGAGGAGATTGTTTATAAAATTATGAGATCCTTGCCTCTTGCTTACAATCATAAATTTGTTGCTATTGAAGAAATTAAAATGGTCTCTACTCTGATAAGAGATACATTGGTTGGTAAGTTACCTGCTTTTGAAATTAATGAATTTGGAGATAAATTTCCTAAAGTTGAATATGCATTTAAAGCTACTATTTCTAAGGATAAACAAATAGATGACCCTGGTGAAATTTCATCTAAGCTTGGTAAATATTCTAAGGAATGAGAACAAATTGAGAAAGAGGAAAGAGAGCTTGAAGAGCTTTAATACCTATTTGCAAAGAAGCTACCTAAGGGATCTTGTAAGTATGAAGGAAAGTTGTTGGTCTAGGAGAACCTAGGAGTTAGGTGTTCTAAACCCACAAATTTTGGTTTGTAAGATCTTACCAAGGTCGTGTTTATAAATAAGGATTCTTTAAGAGTAAATTAGGTGTATTTTGGAGTGTTGTGTTTTTTTGTGTAAAATGTGTCAAAGAGACCCAAGCATTGATTTGTAAGCCAAAGTGGCATGATGTGGAGAATGGCACCAAGAGTGAATATAATGGTGTATTTTGGTTGTAGGAATGTATAGGGGATGTCTAGATGTGTTTTGGAACCCATAAATTGGATCAATGCACTGAAATTGAAAAAATGTAAAAGTTACAAAAGTTGCTTGAGCAACTTTATAACTTTTCAATGTTGCATGACAACATTTGGGAAAAATAATGCAACTTACCCTAAAATAGTTATGGGTCAGAACAAATGGGTGAAATATGTTGGGAGGAAGTATTTAATACCTTCCAAGGTATTGTAGTGAAGGTTGGTGAACATTTGGTTTGAATTCTAATAGTGAACAAAGTGACAGTTTTGTATACTTCTCAGAAATTCTGTGTAACTAAAGTATTTTCATGTTTAATGGATTGAAATGGATCATTTTCCATTGTAGATAGTTTGAGTAGCATATTTATATGATCATATTGATGTGGTTTTGATTGTTGTAGAGTTTTGGTTTGTGTAAATAAATTTTTGTCTCTGGTTCTTGTTCTCTAGTATGTACATAGTTCGTCCAGAAGAATGACTCTACTTTGAAACCCCCCATGGGATCCTAATGTCCATTGGAGGTCTTAAATTAGATTCAATTACATTATTTTCCTTTTTGTAGGAGTTCTGGAGATGTTGTTTACTTTCTTTAAACTCTTTCCATATGCGAGCTTTGTGATAGCCCGACTAGGAAACAAGAGGAACAAAAGGTTGTAACTTGTAGGAGTAGATTGGATTGACTAATCCAATTCCTTGGAGGTGTGAATAAGGTTTATACAAATCCTTGGTTGTGATTTGGAAGTTTTTTTAATCTATTTGAATGGACTTTTCATTGAAATATTGAAAACTGGCTTGTTTCCTTGCAAAATAGCCCAGTTAGGGTTTGGGCAGTGTACTTATAGATTAGAGTCAAAGACCAAAAAAATATATAGGGTTATACCAAATGGTATCCAAATCACCAATTAGTTCAAAGGGTTGTTTGCAATTATTTCAAATAAAACCCTAAAAACTCCAAAATAGGGCTAATTAAGACCTACTAGGCTAGTAGGCCTTAAAAATAGGAAGTCTTGAAAGTGATGATGAAATGACTACAAGATCAAACAAGAACAAAAAAAATATCCACCAAAGGATACATCCTTTATTATTATTATTATTATTTATTTTTTATGGTTAGAAAGTGCCTTGGGGTTTTCACTTATTAACTGTTCTTTTTTTCTTTTGATTTTGATTTTGCGACTAGAAAGAGGAGCCTCCTCCCCAAAGTATCTTGACCTATCCAAGTAAATAGAAAATCCTTCTTTATGGATGGTATGCCTTCTTGAAGTCTCATGAAGTCTACGATGGCTTCATCATTCTCAAAAAGATCTATGTCAAGTTTTCCTTGTTGGTTTCATTCTATCAATTCAGGGTAGACTAGACAAAGGTCCTCATGAGGGGATGACTCTACTTGGGTAAGCAGGAATGTAGTGATAGTTCTGAAAAATTGGGAATGGGATGTGCACATACCAATTAAGGAATTGATATCGATATTTTTATGGATACACAGTTGGTCTTCTATGGTCATTTGGTCAAACATATCTTCAAGGTGTATAGTACTCACAGACTGAGGGGAATAGCCTAGGTTGAGTGACTCAGAATTATGGAGGGATAACTAGTCGTAGTCATGGGAATTGGTCATGCTATAACACTCATTAGATGTCTCACTTTCTGTATCATCTTGGAAAGTTTGATTAGGGTTCAATTGGGAATAAGAGGTTTTCACTTCCGATGGCAATAACCGCTGGAGTCTACTATTGATTAGGGCATGTTCCATATTTTTCCCCTGGTTTAATTCTGTAATTTTTTCTTGGTCTATGGGTATATCTCAGATGCTATTACTATTTTTATTTTTTCTATAGCCTAACCCTCTTTAATTATTTTGGGTTGGTGGTAAAGACAGTTCCATTAAGTTGTTTTGTCTTGCCCCCTAACCAATTTTACCATCGTATCCAAATTTATGTATCATCGTGAAACCAACTCCATATTGGGACAGAGGTATCTGGGCTTGAGGTGTGTCTTGAGTGTCTTTATACAACCAGGTGTTGATATCTAGATTGAACGAGTTCTCTTGAGCTATGTCCCCCATTTGAAAAATGTGGTTGGTGGACATTTGAATAGAATTGGATTTGGGGTTTCATGAGTTTCCATCGGTCAAGATATTCCATATGATCTGTGATTTTGAGGAATGTTCATGATGGTAAAATCTTCCTCATATCTATGCTCACCACACCCTTTGTCTATGATTGATATCTTCCCTACCTTTCTTGGTATGTCTTTGGGAATAGAATCAGAGGTGGAAGGAATTCTTTCTTTCAGACTTGAAGGCACTTGATTAACTATATTCCTTCTTATGGTGTTGCAGTATTGGAATAGGTTTTGCTCTCCTTCAATTATTATCTCTATCCCTGGGTATGGGAACTTGATGCATTGGTGATAAGTGGAAGGGATATATTGCATCTCATGTATCCACAACCTTCCTAGAAACATGTTATATCCCAAATCTAGGTCTGGGATTTGAAATGGGGTGTTCTTTATGACTGGTGTTGGAAATAGTGGAATGGTGTGTATTGAGAGGGGACGGGCGAATCAGTACCCTTTAAATTTTTTAGTCAATTAACCTTTATCCTTTAGTAATAAATTGCTTGTATTACCAACCATATATGCTCTTCTATCTTTATGCATGTAATATCAATTCATAAACTCAATTAGCATGTAAACATTCATAAAATGTATTGACACATGATATAAGATTTGGTAATGCAGAAAACCCCTGTCAGAAGGTAAAAACTATGGTGGGGATGAAACCCACAACACTTCACTATCTACAGAATGGAAGTGGCCGGTTAAGGCTTACAGTTTTGATCACTTCTGATGATCTACCCTGTTAGGAGTAATTTTGAGACTGGTTAAGGTCTACTCTATTATGAGATTTTGCAACACAATTAAGTGTGCACTTGGTTAAGAGATTTAAAAAGGATTGTTAAATCTAGATTTCTCAAGGATTTCTTCTATTTTCTACACTTGTCAGAATGTACTCAAAAATATTCATTGACCTGAGTATATGCAATCTAGAATTTTTGATTACAGATCCATTAAAGATTACATGTATATTTATTACCTATAGTGATTGATAAATAACTCTGTTCTACTTGGTAGCCTTGAATCTGGTTCTTGATAACCTATTTCATATTTTATTGTTCTTCTACATAAAAATATCAGTCTAATCCATAGATGTGCTTCTCGGCTACAATCATCATCACACACATGTGTTCTGATTGATTACATATCTATTTATACAATGAGTTTGACCTAAATGAGTTTCACGTATTACAATGATAACTCTATGATCAAAGGTTTACAAATTGAACTTGATATCTTAGTTTGCATGTTTCTAATCCATTAGACTGATTAAAACAATTAAAATTACATTGCTTGTCCCTCAAGAAATGGATTTAAAGCTAATCAAAAAGCTAAATATAAAACACAAGTGTTTTATCTGACGTGGAAGTCAAATCCACATTTCTCAGGATTTATAACTGTCTCTCGGTAGACTGGTGCTCGGGTTGCTCTGTAGTCTTCCTATCGTGTTCCTTTGTGAACTGTTTGTTGGGTTCCTTTGTTATCTTCTTGTCAGGTTCCTATGTTGGGTTACTTTGTCATCTTCTTTTCGTCAGTTTACATTGTAACCTGCTCTATTGGGTTACACTATAAACTTTTTTGTCAGGTTCCCTTGTGAAGTTTGTCTGTCGGGTTGCACTAAACCTGTCTTTCGATGTTGGTGTTTACCGACGGTTCAAAACTATTTTCCTTTGCATACTAATGGGAAAATATGTCATCAATCTCCCCCTTTGACATTAGTATTAAAAAATGATATGTGCAAAAACTAAAATGTTTAGTATGTGCACCTTGTCATTATGATGCCCCCTATGTATATTTTGGTATAGTGTATGTATATGTATGTACACTTGCCTTTATACTATTCTCCCTTTTTACCTTATCTTCCCCATTTATCACATCATTTTCCCCCTGTATCATATCATTTTTCCCCTTTTTTGATAGTAAGGGCAAACGTGTAATTACTTACAACTTGTCAAAAATGTGGGAATGGGAGTTGTTCATGTCTTCCATCATCTTCTCCCATTTCTCTTAAAGGTGTTCCAAAGCCATGTTCTCCAGTGTAATCCTTGTGTGAATATCATAGATGTTGTCGGTGACAGACATATGTGGGGTGGCAATCAATTGTCTTGTCATTGTCATATGTTGTTGCAGTAGTGTAAGATTGGGTAGGAGTAGAGCCTATAGCTTGGTTACCTAATCTCTGAATTGTGATTTTGCCTCTTGAATTTTAAGTCTCATCTTCTTTTCTTCCAATACCTTTTCATAATGCAACTTGATTGCATTGTTAGTGGTGGAGAGACCTTGTGCACTATTAGTAAGATCTGCATCTATTTTTGCAATATTTTCACTATTTTCTTTACTGAAGTGCTCTAATGTGCTTAACTTATGTATTAAGGTTATATCTTCTGAAATGATTGGTTCTAGTTCATTTACTAGTTCAGACATCTTTACCCTTTTTTTGGCCACTTCTTAGATTATTTTCTCTGTCAATTTATATTGACACTTTTTCTCTGCTTGTTCTTCTATTGCCTTTTCTGCATCTACATTTTGTGATTGGATTGCATTGGTAAGAATGGCTAATTGATCAATGATAGATGTTTTTTGATCAATGTCTGTATCAGGTACTATTAGTTGAATTATATCCCTTGTTATTTCAAGTACCTATGTGTCCTTTGTTTCATTTTTTAATCTTATCTTGGATAAATTTTCTTCTATAAAGTTCTGCATAGTTTTTAAGTGCCTCTGGATCTAATTTCCTTGGATCATAGGCTGGTATCTCAATAATCTCATCCAATGTACCTGGATTCTTCTTCTTCCTCTTCTTGAATAGAGTTGTGGAGGGACCGGTATGCAGTACAATAGCAAGTTCCTTTGCTTGGTCTGATGTGCTTGGTGAAGGCTTTGGAGTATGTGTACCTTTATCCTACTTCTTGGTGTCTACCTGTTGGTTGGGAGTGGACATCTTCACATAAACCTTAGCCGTATCTGTAGCATCTCCTTCGGTATCCTTGGGAGTGGCATCACCTTGCTTCTCTTCTTCACCTCTATCTTTATTTTCTCCTTCTGTTTCTTTCTTTTCTTCATTGGTTTCTTTTTGCTCTCCATCTTTATTCTCTTCATAGGTTGTGTTGTTTTGTTCCTCTTCATTCTTATCATCAGGTACGCTTGCATCAGGCTTGGGTGAGTTCTCCTTTTGTGAGATAATATTGATAGCCTATATTAACAATGGAATTTGGCTTGGTATATTCACCTATGCAGCATATGTAGTTGAGTCCTGTTCTTTGGGCTGCTCGGAGGTAACAGTAACATTTTCATCTTTGTTTACCTTATCTGCAGGATCATCTTTTGTGATATCAATGATAGTATTATCGGTGAATGTTTCATTTGCAGTATCCATATCCTTGTTAGTTTCTGTGTTTAATTATTCTTAATTATGTGGCTTGTCAGTGAGTTCTAATACTCGCTCGGGGCTTTTATCCTTTTTAGGTACATCGAGTATTTGCCTCCAAGTATCCTCACTTTCTTTGTCAAGGTCAATAAAGTTTCCCTGTAAGGCTTTGTAACCTCTCAATTTTGTTGAGAACCTCTTGGAGTGTAACTTCATCATTTCTTCAATTTCCTCCATTTTTGACTCGGGTGGCATTACAAAAACTAGGGTTCTTTCCCTTATCTGTTTCTCAGAATTTAATGTGAATGTCCACCTTATTGATATTATTTCTAGAAGTTTTTTAGGAATTTTAACTTCAAACTATATTGGTACATATTTGAATATACTCATCATTGAGATGATGGCTTCTCCTATCTTGTTTTGATCCTTGGGATCTAGTGTTAGCCATTTCCTAATCTTAGTCTCAATTATTGAACCTGACTTGATGATTGATGCAGCACAAACCCCAAAAGTAGTAGGAAATTTGCTTTTAACATGTTGTTCTTCCTGTTCGGTGTCTTCTATATCTTCCTTGGTTCTCATGAATTTTCTTCTTTTTTTCGGTTTTTTTTTCCCTGTTTGAGGCTTCCTTTTATAAGTCCTCACTTGTCCTTTCTTGACTAGTGATGGGCTTGCATCCTTTGTTTTCTGACTTCTAGTTCATGATGCAACAATCACTAGTACATTTGAGACCTCTTTTCGACGGTTATACATCATTTTTCCAACACTGTCCCGCCGGCCTAGCGACAGAGACCAGTGTTATAGTTTTGGTGTCAGAATTAACCATGACTATACCGTCTATCATTATTGCGATGGTACTAATTGTCACAATATGAGCCGACTATGATGGTTACCATGTTGTCGTTACATACTTTAATTATCGCTATTACGACATGTAGGTGTCGCACCTTATTTGTCGCTATTACGACACGTAAGTGTCAGATCCCATCTATCGCGATTATGACACATAGGCGTCGCATCTTATCTATCACTTTTTCAGATGGGCGATGAATTTTCTATACATGCGACATCGACCCATCAGTAATTTCTGATGGCCTGACGTCACATGTATATAAAATTTGTCGCATGTCTAAAAAAAGCGACGTCTAGGTGTCGCAATATGAGCCGGCTATAATGTTTATCATGTTGTTGTTACATTTTATTTGTCGCTATTACGACACCTAGGCATCGTAGAATGAGTGTCAAAATTATGACAGACATGTGACGAATTTTCTATACATGCAACGTCAAGCCGTCGGCAATTGCTGACGGGTCGACGTCGCATGCATTTTTTTAGTGTCGCTTTAGAGTTTTAAGAGTTTAGTGTCCTAGTGTCACTATTTTTAGTAATTGTGGTTTTAATTATTTTGGAACCATGATTTCATGTGCTTTTTTTGGGATAATTTCATTAGCAGTTGGCCAAATAAATATAAAATAATTGGTATTACCAAATTAGTTCATCCAAAAACTAGAAGACTGTGACTGTCTGATAAGTACAAGTAGGATATGTACTTACTTGTGATATGTACATGTTCATTAAAACTATACTTATGATATGTACATGTTCATTAAATTCCATAACACATGAGTGCTGAAAAACTTCTACCGTATGAAGTGTTATAACTTTTGAAAAATAAATGGGAGAGTTGTATGTAATGCTCGAAATTCATAACACTAGATTGGACATTAAACAAACTATTTATACTACTCTAAACATATCTAATTTGCAATATTTGTTTTCTTTCTAAACAATAACATACTACATTAATACATAGTGTCAACCTATTTGTTATATCATTTAACTAGAATCTAAAATGATAATAAATCTACTTAAAATGATAAAGCTTATTACGATGTCCAAATAACCAACATGACTTGTAACTGCATACCTAAATTTCTCTTTCTTGTATGTGTATCATATTCTCCTTGCCTCTCCATTTCCTGCACCTATATATATGGCTACACAACTAGATGCATGATATAAAATTCATAGTTTATTATATACAAGATCGTAAGATAAGCTACATCAATAACTTAGCTAAATCAATCATAAGGTATTTAAAACTAGTTTCGTAAAGAGATGCAAAATATGTAAAATATTGGTAAGGGGTGGAAAGATTAAGGAAGAACTCAAAAGTACAAGACCTAAGGGACATACCTAATTCCTTGAGGGCTCATCATAGATGGCCTTGCCTACGTAACTCGCAAAGACATTGTTGTTCAGGTTTAACTTTAAAACTAGTCTTTTAAGGGATGGTAGAAGTGGTATCAATCCTCTTTATCCAAAGGGTATCAATGGAATTTCTCTCTAAAGATTTACATAAGTCACATGACTCACCTGATACATATGCTAAAGATTGCATAATAGAAAATAAACAATTAGAGCTACATACAATTGAATACAACATGACATGGTAGTAATGAATAACCCACAGTTGAAGAGAGAGATATGGTACTTTTTCAATGTAGAAAGTGGAAGTTGATATTGGTCAATCTATATCAATTGGGTCCACTACAACCTCATGAGATTGAGCTTGTGTTAAGGCTATGATAAGGAATTCTCACATGTCTGTAGTAGGATAGAGCATCTATGATCCCTTGGAAATGCCTTTCTAGTAGTAATGGTAGGGTGTCATATTTATGTTCTGAAGCTTCTTTATCCAAAGGGTATCAATGGCATTTCTCTCTTCACTAAAATTGAGGGTGCAGAAGATGCTTTACATCATTTGGGTATACCACTCAATTTCTATACCCAAT
>MU226051.1:2484550-2503465 GCA_018584345.1 Thuja plicata | reverse complement strand
GGAGATGTTTTAGCATATTCATTTCTGGTAAAGTGATCAAGCGACCTGACTTAAAGCACATGTCTTAAGTGACTTGAAAAAGGTAACGAGGAAATATAAAGACATGGCCTAGGGTTTCAAAATACATTTTTTAACACTTGATTGCTAGGGTTTTCAGGGTTTTGACAAATTGAGCAAGGTTTTGAAAATAAGAAAGCCCGGGAAAATGATAAGACCAAGGGATTCAAAAAAAATTTTGATACAGTGCTAACATGCCCGAACAAGACCTCATAGTAATGTTAGTTGACAATTTGATCCTAGATATTTCATTTACCATAGAATTGTAGCTCGCTCCAAACTTCAAGCAACTCATCGAATGAGGAGTTTGATGTGAGAAAAACTTGGTCAAGAGAGGTATCCTTGTAGACTTTACCCAAATGAACACGAACAAAAATGCAATGGATAAATCCAAATGATGGAATAAGAAAAAAAATTTCACCAATGATGGTGTCATTGACATCAAAACAGTCAACTATGCTCAACCCAAGGTTTCACTACAAGGAGCACCCATGAAAAATAAAAAACCCATGGTGAACACTCAGTAAGTGAATACTCAATATCAAACACCCACTATTCAAGAAGAAGTTGTGTCCAACAACCAAACCAATGTGAAATGATTACAAATTTTTTCATTTCCTAAACGCGACTACACGTCATTAGGAGAGTCGACAGAGTCAGCCTTGAAAATTTTGATTCAAAACAATACTATCACTCTGCCCAAAATCAGAGAATACGAACATGGTGCTATGAAACCCAAGTGGTGGAATGATAAAAACTTTTGTGAATATCACTAGGTAAAAGGACACAAGACACCCAACTAATACCAATTGAAAAATTTCATACATGACTTAATCGACATAGGGGTAATCGATGTCACAAATACCCAATCCAAGGGTACAACCAATCACACAATTTTCAATGATACTTTCCATGATCATAATAAAGGGAAAGCCTTTACATCTGGTGGACAGTATAAACAAGTGAATTACACCTATTCTAACTCTTATAGAACTATCAATTGCATTAGTCCTTCAGATAGCCATGTGGCTACAATTACTATCAGAGATCCAAATGCCAAATGTGTTGTCATAATGCGCTATTCTAAATTTTTCTTGCAAGGATTTCCTTCAACTTCACCTACACCAACTAATCCTCCAATAGAATCCAATACAAAAACAAATCTAGTGGATCAGATAAAGTGCACACCTACCCAGATCTCCATGTTCAACCTCTTGCACACATATCCCCGTAGCATAAGAAAGCTCTGGATCAATCCCTTCAAACTGCAGCTGTCCCTCGGGACATAACTCTAGAGAATTTCCAAACCATGGTAAATTACATCATTTCCAACAAGAATTCTACCTTTATAGACCATGATGTGCCACCACATAGACTTGTGCATAATTATCCCTTGCATTTGCTTATCCAAGTTCACAAACACACAATCCGAAGAGTCCTCATTATGGTGAAGCTGATTAAAACATATGTACTTTGAAAGTAATAAAAACCTTGGGCTATTCTGAATCTAGAATTTATGTCACTAGGAGAATAAATATTAGGGCATATGACAAGGAGGAAAGATCATCAAAATGTATCCTCATGCTACCATTCAGAATTTGTCTAGTCATAAAGAACACCCCATTTCATATCCCAGACTTGGATTTGGGATATAACATTTTTCTAGGAAGGTCGTAGATACATGAGATGAAATCTGTCCCTTCTAATTATCACCAGTGCGTAAAGTTCCCATACCAAGGGATAGAGATGATCATTGAAGGAGATATAAACCCATTCCAATACTGCAACAGGTTGCCATAAGATGGAATATAGATAATCAAGTGCCTTCAAGTATGAAAGAAAGAATTCCTTCCACCTCTCATTCTATTCCCAAAGACATACCAACAAGGGTAGGGAAGATATCAATTATAGACAAAGGGTGTGGTGAGCATAGCTATGAGGAAGCTTTTACCATCACTAGCATGGCTCAAAATCCCAGATCATATGGAATGCCCTGACCGATGGAAACTCATGAAACCCCAAATCCAATTCTATTCAGATGTCCACCAACCACATTTGTCAAATGGGGGATATAGCTCAAGAGAACCCTTTCGATCCAGATATCAACACCTAGTTTTATAAAGAAACTCAAGACACACCTCAAGCCCAGATACCTTTGTCCCAATATAGGGCTGGTTTCACTATGCTATATAAATTTGGATACGATGGTAAAATTGGTCTGGGGGCAAGACAAAATGAGTTAATGGAACTGTCTTTACCGCCAGCCCAAAGAAATTAAAGAGGGTTAGGATACGAACAAAACAAAACTAGTACTACCATCCGAGATATACCCATAGACCAATAAAAAATTCTAGAATTAAACCAGGGGAAAAATATGGAACATGCCCTAATCAATAGTATACTCCAGCGGTTATTGCCATCGAAAGTGAAAGCCTCTTATTCCCAATTGAACACTAATCAAACTATCCAAGATGATGTGGAAAGTGAGACATCTAATGAGTGTTCTAGCATGAACGATTCCCATGACTACGAGTGGTTATCCCTCCATAATTCTAAGTCACTCATCCTAGGCTATTCCCCTCAGTCTGTCAGTACTATACACCTTGAAGATATGTTTGACCAAATGACCGTAGAAGACCAACTGTGTATCCATAAAAATATCGATATCAATTCCTTAATTGGTACATGCACATCCCATTCTTAGTTTTTCATAACTATTGTTGTGGTATTTTTAACCCAAGTAGAGTCATCCCCCATGAGGACCTTTGTCTAGTCTACCCCGAACTGATAGAATGAGACCAACAAGGATAACCTGACATAGATCTTTCAAGAATGTTGAAGCCATCACATACTTCATGGGACTTCAAGAAGGAATAACATCAGGAGACAACAAAGAAGGATTGTCTATTGACTTGGACAGGTCGACATACTTTGGGGAGGAGGCTCCTCTTTCTAGCCGCAAAATCAAAATCAAAAGAAAAAAAAACAACCAATAAGTGAAAACCCCCAAGGCACTTTCTGACCATAAAAAAGAAATAATAATAATAATAAAGGATGTATCATCTGGTGAAAACCTTTCTAAGGCGCTAAAGGATAGAAAACTAGAACTCCTCCCCTTAATAGAAGAAAAGTCAGCGATACTAGCAGAAGAAACAAAAGAAGTCAATATAGGGGATGAAAAGGATCCTAAACATATCTTTTTGGCTAAGTCTCTTACACCAGAGGAAAGAGAACAGTTCATTAGTTTCTTCAAGGAAAGGAAAATCAACTTCACATGGTCTTATGTAGACATGTCAGGCTTGGATCCAGAACTAGTGCTACATCATCTACCATAGTTACCAAATGCAAAACATGTTAAAAAAATATTGAGAAAGGTGCATCTGCACATTGCTTTACTTGTCAAAGCAGAATTGAAGAAACTCCTAGATGCAGGATTCATAAGACCAATTCCATAGGTAGATTGGATATCTAATCTAGTGTCAGTAACCAAACATAATGGTCTGATCTGTATATGCACAAATTTCAAAGATTTAAACAAGGCTTGTCCCAAGGAGGACTTTCCTCTACAAAACATTGACATGATATTTGACCTAACAACGGGGCACCAAATTTTATCACTCATGGATAGCTTCTCTAGATATAACCAAATTAGGATTGCACTAGAGTGTTGGGATTAATGGAAAGTATGTACTAAGAGGGGAGGGGTGAATCAGTACCTCTAAAAATTTTGTATCCCTTTTATCAACTAACCTTTGTAATCAATTGTATATCCATTCAATTTGATTTATACTATCTTGATGTGAGTTATATCAATTCATAAAATTAACATATATGTGAAAATTCATAGAAACATCCATGAAAGTAAATTGACACATAACACAAGATATGATATCGCAGAAAACTCCTGTGAGGAAGTAAAAACTGCAATGGGGATGGCACCCACAAAATCTTCACTATCTACAGATTGGAAGGGGTCAGTTAAGGCTTAAAATTTTATCACTTCTGATGATCTACCCTGTTAAGAGTATCGGTGGAGACTTGTTAAAGTCTACTTGGTTAAGATCTTTAGCAACACTATTGAGTGTGCATAATGTTAAGAGATTTATAGTTGGACTGTTAAATCCACCTTCCTTGAAAGGATTTTTACACTTTGCTCCACTTGTTAGAATGATAGAAAATTATAAATTGACCTGGTAAATATAATCTCCTATTGCTGATACAGAGCCAATTAAGTTTACATGAATAATATTATCATCTTATATGATTGAGTAATACCTCTGATTCTCAGTATGCTCTGTTCTTGGTTCTGATAACCAGATTCATCTTTTTGTTGTTCTTATTCTTAAAACTCTCAATCTAATCCATAGATGTGCTTGTACACTTCATTCTTGTTCTCCTCTCTCTTTTCATCATTTGTTCATCCATTTTAAAGAATGATTGCATCATCTATTTATAGATGGATTGACTTCATCGAGTTTTGATAAAAACAATGTTAACTCTAAGATCAAGTTTACAACTTATACCTAGATCTCTCTTAAATCAGTTAGACTGTTTAAAGAACTTGCATTCATGTGTCTTGTCCCTAAAGAAATGGATTTAAAACAATTAAATATCCTATAAATGTAATACACTTTCTTTATCTGACGTGGAAAGTTAGATCCACTTTTTGAGGGCTCCAACTGACTTTCGGTTTTGTCAGTTGCACTATATCTATCTTGTCAGTCTGCATTGTAACTTGCATATTGGGTTCCTCTATCGGGTTCCACTTTATCTTTCTGTCATGTGATTTTGGTTTACACACTAACTTGTGTCATCAGTTCTCTTTGCACTTAGTCATCTTCGGTGATCTCTTAATATCTAATCTTCAGTTTGCTTAGTCCTGTCTTTCGGTGTATGCTTACTGAAAGTGTAGTTTGTATACTAATGGAAAATTAATGTCATCATAGAGGACCAACACAAGACCGCATTCACATGTGCTTGGAGCACTTACTATTGGAATGTAATGCCATTTGATCTAAAAAATGTAGGTGTAACTTATCAAAGGGCAATGACCATGATCTTTCATGATCTAAATCATAAAACAATGGAAGACTACATGTCGATGACATACTAGCCAAATCAATTCTTAGGGAAACTCACCTACAAGCTTTGGGCCCGATATTTGATTGAATGCAGGAGTACAAGGTTAGACTAAATCTAAAGAAGTGTGCATTCAAAGTTATTGCTGGAAAGCTCCTTGGATTCATTGTACCACATAGAGGCATCAAAGTAGACCCAGAAAAGGTCAAGGCCATCCTTGACATGAAACTACCAACCAATCTGAGGCAACTACAAGGTCTATAAGGTAGACTTCAATCTATCAAGTGATTCATCTCCCAACTAGAAGACAAGTGTCACCCATTCTAGGGCCTAATTCATAAATATGTGACCTTTATATGGACAAAACATGATGAAGGTCAAGGCAAGAGGATCCCCAATGGAGATGTCCCAGCCCCCAACCAATAACCACACAATGGAATATAAATAACAACACAGAGATTTTTATCCACACAATGCAAATACTCATAATAGAATCATTATATTTTCATCCAACATGCCTGGCTATAAGGCCTTCTAGGTTACGGCCAAATACAATGCAATTACAATAGAAAATCCATAAGATCTCGCAAGATCCAAATGAAACCCTAGCTAGCCCAGATCCATACACCGGTAGGAACACCCAAGGAAGATCTAAACTTGTGCTCGCAAGCCCACCAAAAAATCTCCTTGTTTCCCAAGCCGCAGCCACTAGCTCCTCTCAAGCCTCACTCCACAACCACCTCCTCTTCTCCCAGGTGGATGAATAATCCTAGCTATTCCAGATCCACACACTGGTAGGAGCCCCCAACGAAGCAATCCCCTTGTCCCCCAAGCCGTAGCCACTAGCTCTTCTCAAAACTCACTCCTCTACCTCTTCCTCTTCTCCAAGTTGAATTAATAATGACTAAAGACTTCCCCCACAACCTCTACTTATACCAATCTAAGCCACAGGTCGGCCCTGAACATAAATTAAATACAAACACATAAATTAAATGCCACAAGTCAGCCAACAACAACAATTAAATGCCCAAAATTGATGTCTTAGTAAAATCATGATATCTCATAGCTCCGGATGAATTAGGACTCGTGCTTTGAACTGTACGTAGAAATATAGGCCCTCTTCAATCCCTAAAATTTGCATCCTCTAACTCGTTGTGGAAAATTACTTATACGGCCTTTAATAGGAACCAAATTCCTAAGCAAGGCCAAGCTCCTCCCAGTCCATGCCAAGCAACCAAGACCATGCCAAGTTCCATTAAATACATCAAAACCAATTACCAAAGACCCAAGTAGGTCCACACAACTCTACCAAATTCCTCACACATGAAAATAAGTCCACACAACTCCATCAAATCTCCCAAACATGCAGGATAGCCAACTACCCTGGGATACTCCTGCATCAGACTCCCTAGGTGTGAAAAGAAGTATGCCTCATACTTTGACGCCAGATGAAATATCCAAAACCATCTTCATCTTCACCAAAGGCTTCCACTCCAACAAGGACAATAGAACCAACATGTAAATCATCCAAATCTGCATCCATCTGTCAACCACTAGAATGTCAACCATCCAATCAGCATGCTCACTCCCAAGAACAAACTGAACATAGTACCTCGCCAATAACCTCTGTAACTTATCAAAACCATCAATGTAATCAAAAATGAAATCCACATCAGCAACATGTAAGCTTAAATCCACAATAGGAGAAACATGTAAATCCTCAACCATGCTAACCACCAACAAGTCCACATCAGGAACATACAGATCCGCAGTATCATGTAGATCCTCAACCACATCAACAACTAGTGAATCCACACCAGAAAAATCCATATCAACAACATCCATATCACCAACATATGGATCATCACCCATAGCAACCTGATTATCCATGACCAAGTGCTCCACATTTTCCATGTCAGACTCAACCAACCAATCATGAAAACCAATCTCAACCACAGCATCAACAAGGTTAGGAAGCTCCTCAGTAACAACCACAAGTTTCTCTATAGGTTACGTATCAGAATCCACACACTGATCAAAAAAACCAACTTCCATCTCAATCTTTCTATTCCCTCTTCTCTCTTGAACAAGTCTTCTAACTGGCCAGACAACTCGCTTCCTGATCGATAGACTCCAGGTCCACGATTTCAAGATATCTCAAAATTTCTTATGAAATTTATCCAAAGATGGATCACTCTCAACCATCTATTCCTTAACTCAATTAGTCAATCTAGCTTCCATCCGATCAAAAGTCTCTAAAATATTCTTCTCCACCACATCATGGAGTTTTGTAATCATCGCAGGGTCTAATCTTCTTAGAGCCATCTTCTAAGATCTTCACAAACCCTCTGCAATGAATCACCAACTAGATCCAACCTTTACTGTAGGTCCTGGTGCAAACTGCCTCACATTCGGCGCTCTATCCACACACTGAAGAATAACCACACTCTGATAAACTCCACCCAAGGTCCTGGTGTAAACTGCCTCACATTCGGTGCTCTGTCCACACACTCAGGAACAACTGTGCTCTGATACCATCTGATGAAGGTCAAGGCAAGAGGATCCCAAATGGAGATGTCCTAGCCCCCAACCAATAACCACACAATGGAATATAAATAAAAACATAGAGATTTATATCCACACAATGCAAATACTCGTAATAGAATCATTATATTTTCATCCAACATGCCCGGCTGAAAGGCCTTCCGGGTTACGGCCAATTACAATGCAATTACAATAGAAACTCTGTAAGATCTCACAAGATCCAAATGAAACCCTAGCTAGCCCAGATCCATACATTGGTAGGAACACCCAAGGAAGATCTAAACTTGTTCTCGCAAGCCCACCAAACAATCTCCTTGTTTCCCAAGCCACAGCCACTAGCTCCTCTCAAGCCTCACTCCACAACCACCTCCTCTTCTCCTAGGTGGATGAATAATCCTAGCTAGTCCAGATCCACACACTGGTAGGATCCCCCAAGGAAGATCTAAACTTATGCTGGCAAGTCCACCAAGCAATCCCCTTGTCCCCCAAGCTGCAGCCACTAGCTCTTCTCAAAACTTTCTCCTCTACCTCTTCCTCTTCTCCAGGATGAATGAATAATGACTAAAGACTTCCCCCACAACCCCTACTTATACCAATCTAAGCCACAGGTCGGCCCTAAACATAAATTAAATACAAACACATAAATTAAATGCCACAATTCGGCGGACAACAACAATTAAATGCCCAAAATTGATGTCTTAGTAAAATCGCGATATCTCCTAGCTCCAAATGAATTAGGACTCGTGCTTCAAACCGTAGGTAGAAATATAGGTCCTCTTCAATCCTTGAAATTTGAATCCTCTAACTCTTTGTGGAAAATTACTTATACAGCCTGTAATAGGCACCAAATTCCTATGCAAGGCCGAGCTCCTCCCAGTCCATGCCAAGCAACCAAGACCATGCCAAGTTCCATTAAATACATCAAAACCAATTACCCAAGACCCAAGTAGGTCCACACAACTCTACCAAATTCCTCACACATGAAAATAAGTCCACAAAACTCCATCAAATCTCCCAAACATGCAGGATAGCCAACTACCCTGGGATGCTCCTGCATCAGAACAATGCGAGAAATCATTTCAAACCTTCAAGGATTATCTGTTGAAATCTCCAATATTGGTGCCACCCATTCAAGATAGGACACTACTCTTCTATATCTTAGTAAAATAGTCAGCACTATGTGTTCTCTTGGCACAACATGATGACCAACACAAGGAAAGAGCTATTTACTACCTCAGCATAACATTGGTGGGCTACAAGCTGTATACGCTAAATGTGGGCCTCTAACTTAGCCATACACTTCAACATAGTCATTGTTCATCAGTCACATACAGAAATGAATATGGAGTTATTCATCCTGCATGCTTGGATAAGTCTACCTATTGCCTCCTATCTAGACGGGGTTTTGATTAAGCTCTCAGATTCAAGAACCCAACAACCGAGACCAATCTAAGAATGGAGGATTTAATCTAGAAATATAAATGAAAGATTAATCTAAGAATGAAAGATACAAGATTAATCTAGAAGTAAATATGAGATTAAGCTAGGAAGTGAGATTAAACTAAGAAATGAGTGTAAGATTAGTCTAGAAATAAGCATGTAACCTTAATCTAGAAATGATATTAACCTATTGCAATAATGAAAGCTAAGAATAATGAGAATTTGAATACATAAAAACTATTGAATCCAAAATGCAGCAGCAATTCGATACTTCGACAATGAAATCTCCCTTTTTTTGAATGAGAACTAGAGATTTCTTTTATAGAATGAGAGTCCAGTTAGGAATAGCAAGTTTCCTTTGAGAGAAACAGTTAACATTTTGAAATCTAGTTCATATTAGCAAGTTTCCTTTGAGAGAAATAGTGAACTGTTGTCTTTTTGAGTGAATGAACGAGGGAACTGATTTGTTTCACTTTTGAATCTTAGTCCAATCAAAGTTTCCATTTCTAAACTAAAGAAAGGATTTTGGAGAGATTATTTGATTAAATAATAGAAATATGACCTCATAAATGCATTTTCTCAATTATTTGAATAATTAAGTTGAATTATCAAAATGAGGGTATTTATTTAATAATCAAATATTATTTAATTCCTTTTTATGTATTTTAGCTAAAAGGGTGAATTTAATTTAATTAAAGTGCTAGGACTTTGTAATTAAATTAATTCAATTATAGGGTTTATTTAGCCAATTAGGAATTAAATATAGTATGTGATTAATGCAGATTTAGGGTTTTCTCCATTTGACACTTAAGTCAAGTAGAGTCAGTTGAAACTCACAATTGCCTAGTACAATAGGACTTTGATGATTTAGAAGATTGATAAATGCAACAAAATTGGTTGTGGTTGCAAGATGCCAATTTTGGGGTGTTACATTTTTCCCCTCTTTGAGTTGATGTGCGAGCAGGGCATTGATTCAAAGAACAGTTTAATGTCTAAAGCATAAAAGAATTGATTGAAATTGATTTTGAGAATTGATGAAGGTTTTAGAGTCATCTCTAGAATAGAGCTTAACTCTCTGAAGTCTAGGTTAGATTGTCGAGACGCCGATTAAATCAAGTTTTTGAGGGTCATCTCCATAACGAAGCTTGATTCTCAGGAATCCAAGTTAGATTGCCCAGATACCTAATAGATTATCTCTTTTCAAAAGAATGTCGCCAGAATGAGGCTCAATCTTCAGGAGTTAGGGTTAGATTTCTCCAATACTTGGCAGTGAAATTTCAAGAACCATCTTCAAAATGAAGCTTGAATCTCAAGAATCTGGGTTAGATTGCCTAGACACCTAATAGATGAGATTTTGAGAATCATCTCCAGAATGAAGCTTGATTCTCAGGAATTTGGGTTAGATTTCCTAGATACCTAATGGATGATATTTCAAGAATCATCTCCAGAATGAAGCTTGATCCTTAGGAATATGGGTTAGATCGCCCAGACACCTAATAGATGATATTTTGAGAATCATCTCCAGAATGAAGCTTGATTCTTAGGAATCCAGGTTAGATTTCCCCGATACCTAATAGATTATCACTTTTCAAAAGAATGTCCCTAGAATGAGGCTCAATCTTTAGGATTCAGGGTTAGATTGCCCCAATACCTGGAAGTGAGATTTCAAGAACCATCTTCAGAATGAAGCTTTACTCTCAGGAATCTGGGTTAGATTGCCCAGACACCTAATAGATGAGATTTTGGGAATCATCTCTAGAATGAAGCGTGATCCTCAGGAATCCAGTTTAGATCACCCAGACACCTAATAGATGATATTTTGAGAATCATCTCCAGAACAAAGCTTGATCCTCAGGAATCTGGGTTAGATCGCCCAAACACCTAATAGATGATATTTTGAGAATCATCTCCAGAACAAAGCTTGATCCTCAAGAATCTAGGTTAGATCGCCCAGACACCTAATAGATTGAAATCAGTTCAGATTGATTAATATATATTGAAATTGATTTAATGATGTAGTCATCCTGCTTCCTTGGGAGAGAAATGGAAAGATGACACTCTATAATGGTGATTGAAAGTGATAAATCACAGATATATGTTGAATCAAAGGTCAAGAAGAAATCAGAATAGACGACAAAAGATTGCGGAAGAACTTAGAATAGATGATGGAAGAATCCAGAAGATGTGAGAGAACATTGATTGGAGATGATTCTGACAATAAAGCGACATCAGAAAGTTGACTACACAAGCATCCGATCATGTAACAATATTAAGAGCAATTTTGAGCTATATAGAAGTGTCAAATTTTGATTTCAATCTTGAAAATGGATTCAGAGCGGTCGATATAGCCACATTTGAAGAGTGAGAGCGAGGATTGAACACTTGGGCAGCCGTGATGAAGTTAGAATGTTGAATAAGAATCCCTCATCATACAGATCTAGGAGAACACAATGAAGTGACCATCGAAATGTTGTGGCGATGCAAGTCTAGAATGAAATTGCAATCCTATGCTAGATGCAATCCCTAGGACGTGGTTGTTGGACCCATTGAATAGTTTTCATCACAGAGAATTTATGAAACATCAAAGTCGATACAATCCTTACTGGTGCCACTGCAACCATAAGGATATGAACATGACTTTCATCAGATAAGATATGGGAAACTAACGTAAGCATCAGGGCACAAAACCCGAGATGACCTAAATAATGTTTCCAGTTTGATATAGTAAGAGTACACCAGTAAACAAGAAGATAAATAACAATCAAGGAGATAGTACCAACCTCACCATGGTGTACAAATATACAAGATCGAAGGATGTGAGGCTTTTCCACCTTAATGTTGAAGCTCTTATCAAATACACCCTATTTAGTTGATGTTGCCGAATCATTAGAGCCACACCAAAAAGAAGTAGACAAAGAAAAAGAAGAACAAAATCAATAAGAACAAGCAGCATACAAAGAGAAATTCAATCATAGCTCAGCATGTTTCAATGTTTTTGGATGTATAGGTATAGCGGTGTTGAGAAACACCCTTGTGCTTGTGAATGCTTTGTATTTTATTGCTATTGATAGATTTTGTTTATGTTTGTGATATCCAATGTTTGTTACGAAACACACATGTGTCCAAAGATAGTGTTAAGAAACACTTTTGACTGTGGTGTTGAGAAACACCTAGTTGTGTCAGTAGTGAGTTGTCCTTCTGAAATGACAAGATTACTGACGAAAGATGTGATCAGATTGGGGACTCATCCCCCTAGGTAATGATTGACGACTGACATGACTCGCATTGCAAGGAAAAAATTGATTTGGTTTCCCCCAGGCTTATGACTCTGGATCAGTTCAATTTAGGAGGGTTCTTAGAGGACCCAAAGTGTCATGAAAGTCACTGAAAGGTATATACAAGCTAAAGAAAAGGATTTCCAAGATGAAGCATGAAGTACCCCTCCAACTTCAACGGATTGATGTCAATTTTTAGATATATGTTATTGGCGATAAATCTCATCAGTACGACGATAGTAGGTAGATGCAGTGAGAACCACTCGTGACTAATGTGAGAGAGATTCTCAAGTAGAGAAATCTGAGTAATAGCTAGGCATCAGGAGGCAGACGCAGTGAGAACCACTGGTGAATGATGTGAGAGAGATTCTGAAAAGTAGTAGGATAGTGCCCCCCTAGACCAGGAAGGTTACCCCTAAAATATGACCAGTTTCAATCCATGTTTTTTAGGGTCATCTTCAGAATGAAGCTTCACTCTTAGGGATCTGGGTTAGATTTCCCAGATACCTAATATATTATCTCATTTCAAAAGACTGTCCCCAAAATGAGGCTCAATCTTCAGGAGTCAAGGTTAGATTTCCCCAATACCTGTTCATTGAAATATAGTCAATAGAGACTTTTTTTGGTTGATGCATCAAAGTGTCTATTGCTAGGTTTTCACGAAGATGACCATTTTTGAGGAATTTTTACAATTTTTATATTTTTTAGAGATTAATCGATCTCAAGCAAGATTACATTGGTTTTCCCCCAATATCTAGCAAGGTGTAGGACATTACAGATGGATTAGAAAGTTGATGGATGAGACAAATAGACAATGATAGATGAACAAGGTGAATGCAACCCTCAAGGATAGTTTACCCAAGCTAGAGAAAACAAAATATAGTGATGTAGGCTCATGGAGCGGTACTGGATATATAGGATAATGACCTAATGTCATGAAAAGCATGTGGTCCAAAAGAGTGGACATGTCAAGGGACTTTTTGAGAAATAATTTTGCATTTTTCTGTTCTTCATTTAGATCAAGACCAAGGGGTCAATTAGATAGGATATAGCTATGATAGCACAATCAGGATAAGGAGTGATGAAGGTATAAGTGGATATTTTGGGATTATGGCACGAATGCGCAGAGATAGGAAGGATGGTCTTGGGATAAGAAAGATGATGATGGGGTGTCATGGGTGAGAGCAAGTGAATACCCTGATGGAAAGGATAATGCATGGCAAGAGGCATGATGCTCATGGATAACCTCAAACTTGTCAAGATCAGCATAAGGAACTAGCTAGATCTAAGATATGATGGATAAGATGACATGGAGGGAACTTTTCCCCAAGTGAAGAGTGCAAGTAGGAGGAATTATGCATGACACCTATTTGCCATGTTTTCATCATGGTATTTATCCAAGGTGCCACAACAAGTGGTTTTCACCATAGGACAAATTGATTTATCTTTACTTTTTCTACCAAGGTGTTTGTTGACCAGGCTTTCACCAAGGCACTTTTTCTTTATTTATTTTTTTGTACTTTTTATTTTATGGAGGAGCTTAAGCTTCTTTCTCTTTAGATAGTGCTCCTTGGAAAGATATGCTATGGTAGGCCAAGGCCACTGAAAATATGCTTAAAGATGTTGATAGGGTGATGGTAGAGAAGAAATAGAGGATAAGGGATATGGTATCCAAGGATTTATGTGATCGCTTAGATAAGAGGAATGGAAGGATATGGGATGAATGGGTAGTAGGTAGGTGCGGGATATTGTAGAGGGTATTGAAAAGTTTGCATAGAGGTAGATGGAAATGGTGATAAGATCAACATTGACACACCCCTTGAAGGGTAGGGTATAAATGGAGGAAAAGTGGATGAAATAGCTTGAGGTTTTGATGTATGAGCTGATATGGATCTTGGTATACGAGGGCCCAAGATGGATGTAGTATTCAAGGTAATGGATTTTGGGACATGAGGACCCAAAATAGAGGTAGAAGATGGGAGATGTTTAGATGGAGATGAATTGGAAGACTTTGGAAGCTTGGATGCAAACTCTGAATTTTCCTTTTTGTTCAAGTCTTTTGAGAGAGACTTGGGAATCCACGTAGCTTTTGATTTTCCTTTTCTGTTGGATGATTTAGAATGAAATTCTTCCATGATGGATTTAGGAACCCATATATTCGTTGATTTTAATCTTTTCTCAGTGGACCTTTGTGGTCTCTTTGTAGTCACATGTCGATAGTGATCTTCATATTTAAGTGGATTCTTGTATTTCTGATTTCTTTGTTGCACATCCAAATTGCTGCCAAAAGACTTGGGAATTGTGGATGAATAGGGTCAACATGACTGGTTCATATGGATTGGTTGATAGGGATAATTCAAGGATGTCTATCTTTGTTGATCTTGATAGGAGATAGGGTAAGTGGATGATAAGATAGTAGTGATAGGCATGGTGGATGGAGGGATATAAGGACCCAATATAGATGAAAGGTTTGATGGTTTTAGCTTTGGGATATAGGGACCAAGGATGGATTTGGAAGATGGGAAAGGTTGATGCTTATGTTTAAATGGAGGGAGATAAGGTGTGGAAGGGATATCAACATCTTTAGGGTGAGCTGCATGACCAAGGCTCTTCTATTTTGAATTCATCTTTATATCAATAGTGCGTGAGTAGCTTTGATAGGAGCATCTGAAGCTTGAGGGGGTTTAGTTTTATGCAAGGGATTTAGAGGAATGATGGTTTCTGGACATGGAAGAATATGACAAGGGGATGATGGGATGCTTTAATCCTGACAAGGATCATTAGATGGTGTACAAAGGGTACTTTGCTCTTGATTTTCAATAGGTTCCTTAGAGATGGTGGAAAGGATATCTTGATCTTGCTTGGGAGATGGATAAGATATAGGAGATGTAAGAGTTTCTTCTGGGAAGAAATGGAAGGGAATGATAAAATCATCATGAGAATCTTGAGATGTGTGAGTTTGGTCAACCATTGGATAAGGATGGATGGTGTCTTGATCTTGATTATTACCTATATTTGTTTCTTCACACTTTGGATTGTCTCCTTGACATGGAGCCACTTCTAAGGATGAAGTAGGAGTGTTGAATTGCATGAAAGATTCTTGACACATTGATGGAGAATCCTTTGGAATAGGCATGATAAGCATGGAAGCACATGGAAGCTTTAGGTCTATGATATTTGGAGCCTGAGAAAGGCTCACATCTGTATGTTGATTAGCTTGGATCTCTTTTAGAGGTAGTCCTTGAGGGTATACATAGTCAACATTAGGCTCAGGTATCGATAGAGATAGTGTATCTAGTTGTGAAGCTTTAGGAGATAGAGGAATAGTGGAAGAAATAAATGTGATATGGGAACCATTGCTAGACATGGATTCCTGATATTGATCATGCTTGAGATTAGTATCTTCACTAGATGATTCATTAGTATTTTCCACTTCGATTATGCCATCATCTATGAGATCTTGGATTTTATGTTTCAACTCCATGCAAGATGAATTTTTATGCTTATTACTTTGATGATATGCACAATAGGTACTCAAGAATCTCCATCCATGTGATGTGGTTGGAGGTAATGTGATGAGATTATGCTCAAGAAGTTCCTCCAATGCTGATGTATAAGATTGTCCCAAAGGAGTGAAGACTCTTTCTAAAGGATAATTAGATGATTCTTGACTTACAATATCCTTCTTTTGTGGATAGAAAAGACTTTCATCTGATTCTGCCATAGTTTCCTCTACATTCTCTTGATCAAAGATAGGATGGTCATAAAACTGTTCTTGATCAAAGATGGGATTGTCATACCAATATTTATCCATGTTGGAAGGAAGTGTGGAGATGTGATAATCATGATCAAATAGAAAAGGACAGGTTGATCTTAATAAGGATTTGTCAGATGAAGTATCCTTTTCCTTCTTGTTCAATTCCTGAAGTTCAGATTTCAAAGATTCAAGTTGTTTTGATAAAGTTTCCATAAGAATCTCTTCTTTGGTTTTAGACATTATAAGATTGTCTTGATGTGTTTTCTTAGAAGATTGAAGAGAAGGTATGATGAATAGATTGATTGACTGACAGGTGCTGAAGTGATATCTAAAGTGTTGATTAAGTCCAAGACCAAAGGAAAAAGGAGATTATGTCCAACTGAGACAAAGATACCAATGACTCTGATCTTGAGTCAAGGTTGATGAACTTGCTTTTGCAACTCAGGATAAGGACAACATAGACAAAGATGATAAGATTGAAATAGAAAATGGGTCACTTGGACAAGCACAACAAAGTTAGATTTCAATACAACAAGCGAGTTAGACTGTCAACAGATTGCATTCAAAGACAAATGAGTAGTGATGTTGGTGAAGAACACAGATTTGTGAAAAGTTGGATAGAAACTTCGCAACAGAATATAGAATTGGATAGCAAGTTGATAGATTCTTAGCGTTTTGATAGTAGATGTAGAAACTTGGACAAGAGTTTGACAATTTAACACCTAAGAGTGTAGATTTTGAATTGTTTGAGCATTTTGATGTTCATTTCAATGTTTGTTTGTTTTTATGCTTCACCCACGCAAGACACATCAAGAAGAATGTTTGTTCTGAAAAGAATAGACACACCATAATCCTAGGTAAGCTAGGGAAATATCTATTGAATTCCCACTCGAACTAAATTTTAGCCAAGCCTACTCATAGCAGACAACTTAGAAGCTTGGAGGCATGGGCTCCTCCTTACAGTGCACTCACTTCTCAGGTACACCAAGCTTTGAATCCCAAGGGCAATCACTTCCCAAGGGACCGTTGTCTCTACTAAGAGCCATGAAAGTGTGGGACGTCTTAGTCAGTCTTTGACCTTCCACGCCAATAGATAGAGGGTTGCTAGATACTACAACAAAGGTTTTTAATTAAGGCATCTATTCATGTGGTTATACTTGTGGAAAATTAGCTCCGTTATGGAGGCCTCCTAGCCTACAAAAGTTACATTTAGTAGGTTTTTATGCACCACAAGGGTACTGAGGGAGATCTTCCTAGTATAACATATTCAACACCTATTCACTATGAGATTAATCACAATGAAATTTTTATATACCAGTTCGGAAGGGCTTGGCTTTAGCCTATTACCAGTTGGGCAATCCACTCTCATCGGCTCTATTAAAGCTCTCGGGAGGTAGCCACAGTAAAGGATTTGTATGGATTTCTCTTTCACCCAAGATCCATGAAGGTGAGGGGAGAGGATACTTCCATGCAATTCCTTGGGATTAGAAAACTAGAAGACACTTCAGACACATAAGAAAATGACAATAATATTTTTGGATTTTTTATCATCCCAAAAGGGCGAGAGCATAGTTTCCTGCCATTATTGTCATCAACAAAATACCATATAGAAGTTCATTTTAAAAATTCTTGCATGTGCTTTCCTATTTTAATAAAACAAAAACAATATGCAAGCATAATGTTTAGCATTCTATCGATCATGGCAACCTGCAAGACGATTCATTAGTAGTCTGTGTTTTTAGTCTTCTTTTTTAATGTCCTACAAACCACTATTAGGTTGTAATCAATAAGATAAGCCAAAGAAAAACAAATCCCAAAACTCATGAGCATTAGAAAAATTAGAAAATCATAAATATGATTTCATATTCAGAAACTAGACAAAAAATCATGCACTTTCAAAAAAAATGAACTCAAAAAGGTTACTGTACGAGGCTCTGAAAGCTGCAAAATGAGGATTAGGCAGGTACATTCATCAAAAAATTCAATTTCTGAGAAATCCAGAAAGGAAAATAAAAAACAAACCCCACCACAGTGATCGTTACAAAATTCTACCCTAAATAAAAATAAAATGCTCGAAAAAAGGACTTAATAAGAGCAAGTTATAGCACTTTAAAGTTAGGCTGCAAAATCAAAACTGCCAATGTTAAGGGCACAGAAATTTTCAACCCTACTGATGTTAGCAAGTCATGGGGTTAAATTGACGGCCATAAGAGTGTCACCAAAAGCCAATAACCCTCTATTTTTTATGGTCATATGGACGTCAAGTTTAACACATCAAAATTACCTGTGTGGAAAAAAAAAAAAAAAAATCTCATCTGTTGATTAGGCATCGATTTGGCAGGTGACATGGCAATAAGTTGCCAAATGTCTCTTTGTGAGTGGACCATTTGGAGGGTTTTTTGACTCCACTAGTAGAGAGAGTTTTGGTGGAAGAAATGTTCAAATCATTGTAAACCACAATCTGCATATGTTCAAATCATTTTCCCAGTCTCGGTGGCTGGTGTGCCCACCTTTCCAGCCATTCAATAACTGGAATAGCTATTGATTTTCCCTTTGTAGCATTGGAGAAGAAATGAGGGAGGCAGGGAATGTGGGTTGCGTAGGGTGAAGCAGGCAGGAGGGGAGTGGATAGGGTTGCGCAGAGGGAGGATAGGAGAGGTGGTGGATTGGAGAGGCGGTGAGGGGTTGGTGAAGGTTGCGGTCAGGTGGAGGTTGTGGGAGCTGCACGATGAGGTGGGTGTTGTTGCTGTTTGAGAAATGGAG
>MU226051.1:2455020-2484271 GCA_018584345.1 Thuja plicata | reverse complement strand
GAGAAGGGATTAATCCCACATGCATGCAGTACCCGATAAAAATTTGATTTTAATAGAAAGCCTAAATATATATAAATAAAACAAGAAGCTTGGGCCCGGTGGTTGGTGGTTTGATTTGATTATTGGGGATTAAATGCGCACTTATTACCTAGGTAGGGCTGTTAAAATGCATAGGATGTTGGGTTTTGACCCAAACCAAAAAAAAAAAATTTAAAAAATTCAAAAAATTGCCTCGGCCTGCGTATAGGCTGCATGCTACCTACATGCCTCGATTTCTATGCATAGGGTCGTACAACCTGCTCGGGCAATTTTTTTGCCACAGATTTGATTTTTGGGCAAAGATAGGCATGTTTATAGTCATTTCAAATGGAAATGATGACTCGGACGCGATGGTGACCTCAAAATTTTCTCAAAGTGGGACACAAAAATAGAGTTGATAGAAAAAAAAAAGAAATATGAGGCCAAAAATTGAATCTTCTGCCTCATGGTGGGCACCAGAAATGTATACGCTAAATGTAGGCCTCTAACTTAGCCATACACTTCAACATAGTCATTGTTCATCAGTCACATGCAGAAATGAATATGGAGTTATTCATCATGCATGCCTGGATGATTCAACCTGTTGCCTCCTATCTAGACAGGGTTTTGAGTAAGCTCTCAGATTCAAGAACCCAACAACCGATACCAACCTAAGAATGGAGGATTTAATCTACAAATGTAAATGCAAGATTAATCTAAAAATGAAAGATGCAAGATTAATCTAGAAGTAAATATGAGATTAAGCTAGGAAGTAAGATTAAACTAAGAAATGAGTGTAAGATTAGTCTAGAAATAAGCATGCAACCTTAATCTAGAAATGACATTAATCTATTGCAACATTGAAATCTTGAATGCACAAATATGAGTTAGAAATCCAACAGCAATTCGATACTTCAGCAATGCAATCTCCTTTTGTTTTGAATGAGAACAAGAGAGTTCTTTTATAGAATGAGAGTCCAGTTAGGAATAGAAAGATTCCTTTGAGAGAAACGGTTAACATTTTGAAATCCAGTTCAGATTAGCAAGTTTCCTTTGAGAGAAATAGTGAACTGTTGTCTTTTTGAGAGAATGAAGGAGTTAACTAATTTGTTGCACTTTTGAATCTTAGTCAACTCAAAGTTTCCATTTCTAAACTGAAGCAAGGATTTTGGAGAGATTATTTGATTAAATAAATGAAATATGACCTCATAAATGCATTTTTTCAATTATTTGAATAATTAAGTTCAATTATAAAAATGAGGGTATTTATTTAATAATCAAATATTATTTAATTCCTTTTTATGTATTTTAGCTAAAAGGGTGAATTTAATTTAATTAAAGTGCTAGGACTTTGTAATTAAATTAATTTGATTATGGTGCAGGAACACCTCCCTAAATTTCAAAATGCTATGTTCATGGATAATCCAAAGAGTTATGTGTCTTAAGTTTGGCAATAAGCCTATTGTAAGACCTAGTCACCCTTGGTGTGTTTATAAACCTTGGGCTTTGACTATGGTCATAGGCATAGTTGTGTGATTAGTTATTTTAAGAGTCTATTGGGCTAATAATACATGTTTTATGTCAATAAAGGGTCCTTGGGATCCTTGAAATAGGTCTAATAGGGAAAATAAATTGAAAATGCAAAAGTTGCACTTTTGCAACAAATGTTGTTTAGCAACTTTGTGTAAAATTTGCAAAACTTAATATAATCATTCCCCCAATAGTCACAACCTTTTAAAATAAGTTGGTCACATTGAAGAAGGTATTCATAAGCCCTTTTAGGTGGGTGGAAGAGAGAGAATATAATTTGGCTTTCAAATTAATAAAGAAAACCCTTTTTTGCCCAGAAAATTATTGTTCATTTGCTTGGTACTAACGCATACGGTAAATTTGTGAGGAAAGGTTTACATTTCCATATGATGCTTTGAATCTTCTTTCCAATGAATCTATTTTGAGCCTCTAATTCCATCTACAACTCACGTTATCTGCATTTTACTAACTGTTGTCACATATTTGAGTGTTTACCTAGGGTTTCAACTTCTCTTGTATATAACTTGGGATTTCACCTTGGGAATTTAATGGCCTTTGGTGAAATCCAATTATTTTAAATTTACTTTAAGATGGTTTTTTTTTCAAGTTGTAACTTGCAGGGAGTAGGGAGAAATTTGATGCCCTAGGTGCATATCTTCATGTATGCACCATTGATAGTTTTGCAAAAAGTGTTGTAACTCTTTGTGGGTTTTGCCCCAAGACCTGAAACCTTGGATTTATTAATTTTTTGGATTCCCCATCATGAATCCAATTCACTAGTTAATTTTTTCCAAACCCTTAGGGTACTTCCTTTGTAAAGGTAGACCAAATTGCCCCTTTAGATTTCACCGAAAAAGTGGGTTTCAGTATAACCAGAAAGGGTTTCAGGTCCTGATACTTTGGGGGGTCATATAAGTCCATAAATTGTATTTTAATATGTTATTTTTTTCCAGGTTTGTTTGGAAGTTTCACAAATCATTCAAGTTTTTCAATTTTAAAGGCTAGAAGCCTAGGAGTGGTTTAACAAAGCAACTATGTTCAGATTTTTGTACAAAATGACATTAACCACTATTTAATCTCATTAGGGACCTAAATAGACCAAATAATAATACTTGGGTCACCCATGGTCCTAGAATTCATTTTGGGGAAGTTTGTGTCAAAACTAGTAAAAGTGCCTTGTGACCAACTAGTGACTAGTTGGGTTTGAAGACTTGGTTAAACCTAGAGATTGGGTTACCTATTGGAATGGGTTGTGAGAAAATTGAATCAAGTCAAAACAACAATTTTGATAATTTTTTGTGTAATTTTTGTGTGGAGACACTTTCTTTTGGTCTAAACTTTCAGTGATTGAAGCTTTTTAAGGGCAAACATTGACCTTGTGAAGCATTTGGCTGCTCACTTTGCATCAAGTGGTATCAGAGCAAGGAAGTAGATCCTTGAAAATTTCAATTGAATATTGATTAGAATACATCATTGAAGAAGTAGTAGAAAAAAGGAAAAGACACTTAGTCTTTAGAACAAAGTTCAAATGCAAAGATAAGGTATGTAAAGTCATTGTTGAAAGTGGTTCTTTTGACAACATAGTTTCCATTGAAATGGTTGATAAATTGAATTTACCAAGATTTTATCATGAAGAACCTTACAGATCATTTGGTTTAGATGATAAAGAATGATTTTATGTCCTAGAGAAGTATTTGGTTCCATTTCATATTGGAAAATACCATGACATTATAGAGTGTGACATTATGCCTTTGAGGGATTGTCATTTGATCTTGGGAAGACCATGGCAATATGATAGGTCAGCCCAACATAATTTTAGAAAGAATACATATGCCTTCAATAAGGATGGAGAGAAATTTAAATTGAAGCCACTAAAGGATGATGATCCATCTTGGAATATGACAAGGAGTATAGGACTGATTAACAGGATTGCATTCTCACATCATGTGGAAGTTGAGGAAGAAGTTAAGGAGGCAAAACCAAAATGTATGGAAAAAGAAAAGGATGTTTTGGATAAGACATATGATCAAGGTACACTTGAAGGTGTAGTTGAATCATCCATGCAAGAAGAGACTATTCCATTAGATGGACTCAAGAACAAGGAGCAGCAAGAGGAAGCTGTGGATTTCTTGTTGAAAGAGGTAATGACTAAGCCTCATGATGTTCTTGCAGTAGGTCATGTGATTGACCAAGAGGGAGACTCTAAGGCTGATGAATCCCATACCATTAATGATGGTACACATTTGATTGATGTTGTTGATGCTGACCAAAAACATGGTGCAACGGTTTTTGCACTTGAAGGAGTTCATACCAATGATGGTCTGATGGAAAATGGCCTATTTTTATGCCTAACCTATGTCTTGCAAGATTGGAAGAGCCACCTATGGTGAACATGACAGCAATTTATGAGGCTAGGTGGGTAGCCTTACATGTGAATGAAGATTTTAAATGCCAAGGGAAATGGCATAGTAATATTTTGGTTGATGTCTCACATAGAGAAGAGAAAAATAGTGAGTTAGAAGTTGAAAATTTTTCTCCAAGATTGGAGATATTGCAGGTTGAAGAATATTTGGTACTTATTTCAAGTGTTGAACCATGAAAAATTTATAAAGATACATGTCAATACATTTTTTGGGTATCAATGTTTATATTGTAGGAATATACATCAAAAGATATGAAGACAAATGTAGAATTGTTGGTATAAATTTTTCCCATGGGAGGCAAGCCCACAGATAATTTGAAGAAAAAGGTGGAGCAACAATATTCAAGATTTCAATGGGTCATTAATGCTGATCTTTTCCGACCTAAAGTTAAAATGAAGATTTTGTTTTCTAATGTGTTTTGTTTGCAGGTTTCCAAGAGGACTTGGAAAATTTTTAAAGTTGAGGAGTATGGTGCAAGAGCACCTCCCTAAAATTAAAAATTCTATCTTCATGGATGATCCAAAGAGTTATGTGTCTTAAGTTTGACAATAAGCCTATCGTAAGGCCTAGTCACCCTTGGTGTGTTTATAAACCTTGGGCTTTGACTATGGTCATAGGAGAAGTTGTGTGATTAGTTATTTTAAGAGGCTATTGGGCTAATAATACATGTTTTATGTCAATAAAGGGTCCTTGGGATCCTTGACATAGGTATAATAGGGAAAATAAATAGAAAATGCAAAAGTTGCACTTTTGCAACAAATGTTGTTTAGCAACTTTGTGTAAAAGTTGCAAAACTTAATGTAATAATTCCCCCAACAGTTACAAAATTTTAAAATCAGTTGGACACTTTGGGGAAGGTCTTCGTAAGCCCTTTCAGGTGGGTGGAAGAGAGAGAATGTAATTTGGCTTTCAAATTAATAAAGAAAACCCTGTTTTGCCTAGAAAATTGTTGTTAATTTGCTTGGTAAGAATGCATACAGTCAAGTTGTGAGGAGAGGTTTACATTTTCAAATTCTCCTTTGAATTATATTTCCAAATCATCTAGTTTGAGCCTCTAATTCGATATACAACTCACGTTATCTACATTTTACTAACTGTTGTCACAGATTTGAGTGTTTACCTAGGGTTTCAACTTCTCTTGTGTATAACTTAGGATTTCACCATGGGAATTTAATGGCCTTTGGTGAAATCCAATTATTTTAAATTTACTTTAAGATGGTTTTTTTTTCAAGTTGTAACTTGCATGGAGTAGGGAGAAATTTGATGCCCTAGGTGTATATCTTCATGTATGCACCATTGATAGTTTTGCAAAAAGTGTTGTAACTCTTTGTGGGTTTTTCCCCAAGACCTAAAACCTTGGATTTATTCATTTTTTGGATGCCCCATCATGTATCCAATTTAATGGTGAAGGTTTTCCAAACCCTTAGGGTACTTCCTTTGTAAAGGTAGACCAAATTGCCCCTTTAGATTTCACCAAAAAAGTGGGTTTCAGTATAACCAGAAAGGGTTTTAGATTTTGATGCATTGGGGGGTCATATAAGTCTATAAAGGGTATTTGAATATGTTATTTTTTTCCATTTTTGTTTGGAATTTTCACAAATCATTCAAGTTTTTCAGTTTTAAAGGCTACAAGCCTAGGAGTGGTTTAACAAAGCAACTATATTCATATTTTTTGTACTGAATGACATTAACCTCTATTTCATCTCATTAGGGACCTAATTATACCAAATAATAATACTTGGGTCACCCATGGTCCTAGAAGTCATTTTGGGGAAGTTTGTGTCAAAACTAGTAAAAGTGCCTTGTGACCAACCAATGACTAGTTGGGTTTGAAGACTTGGTTAAACCTAGAGATTGGGTTACTTGTTGGAATGGGTTGTGAGAACCTTGAATAATATCAAAACAACACTTGTGATAATTTTTTTGGGTACTTTGTGTGTGAAGATACTTTCTTTGGTCTGAACTTTCAGTGATTGAAGGTTTTGAAGGGCAAACACTGACCTCATGAAGCTTTTGGCTGCTCACTTTACATCAGATTATAGGGTTTATTTAGCCAATTAGGAATTAAATATAGTATTTGATTAATGCATATTTAGGGTTTTCTGCATTGGACACTTAATTCAAGTAGAGTCAGTTGAAACTCACAATTGCCTAGTACAATAAGACTTTGATGATTCAGAAGATTGATAAATGCAACAAAATTGGTTGTGGTTGCAAGATTCCAATTTTGGGGTGTTACAAAGGTCACTACAAGCCACATAAAAATTTTAACTAGGGATTAGCCTAGGTGATCCTACACCAAGATCTGAAGAAAAAACAAGAAAGACTAATGAATCTCAAACAGAAGTATGAAGTCCTAAGAAAAATAGGAGATGAAAGTGTTGAGCTACATCTACAGGGTTACTAATGTGGTCGATATAATAAGAGCTACTGGTGAACATATTGAAGACATTGATTTTATTCTCAATATCAAATTGACCATATAGAAGGAGTTTATACCGATGCCATATTCAATAGGAGAGATAAATGATCTAATTCAATATACCTTTGATCAACTCATTGGGTCTCTTTCAACATTTGAGCTCGTAGAATTTGAAAGAGAAAAGAGAGAAACTACTTTCAGAGTTGTTGAAGATGTTGAGCCGAAGTCATGCAGTAAATTGGAGGATGTAGAAACTTACCTTTTAAGAAGATTCAAGCAAGGTAATAGAAGATATAAAGGTAAGTTACCACTTAAATGTTTTAAATGTGGAAGGATAGGATATTTTGCTAGTGATTTAATGTATAAGGATTATCATAGTGATTCAGAAGATGAAAATAAAAATAGCAATCCAAACAAAGGATATTTTAGAAAGAAGTTTAATTTCAAAGGTAGAGGTAAAAAGAGCTTGTGTTCCATGGAAGAATACATTTATGAGGGATATGATACTAATGGAACTATTGAATAATTATTGTTTTTAGAAATCTCACAAAGAAGGAAACAAGTTACATTGCATGATAAAGTTGTTGTAGATGCATGTACATTAGATTTTGGTTTCTCAAATCATATGATAGGAGATAAAAGAAGATTTATCAAATTTGAGGAATATGATGTCAGAACAATTAGATTCACTAGAGAAGGAAGTGCTTAAATCAAAGGCATAGGAACCATTTAAATTGATGGTAAGAATAGAACTGATGATTTTTACTATGTTGAAGGTTTGAAACATATTTTTTTAAGTTCTAGTCATATGTATAATAAGGGATATGAAGTTATGTTCAAAAGTAATGGTTGTACTATTAGAAAGAAACAAACTGGAAAAAGGGTTGCAGAAGGTTTAAGGACTATTGATAATATATACTATATTGAAGACAAGTGTGAAATTTTATGTTTTCTATCTCAATATAGTGGTAGATGGGCAGATGATGTAGATATGGAAGTTGACCAAGAAGGAAATGTTCTATCAGAAGACAATGAAGAAAGAAAGGTTGAATAAAAAAATATGGTACAAGTAGAATAGATTATGGTAGACTAGAACCAAGATGAAACCATTGAGGACATATCAAATATGAAGAAGACAATGGAACTAAAGAAAGAAGAAGATGGAAAGGATGCAAATTGGATTATAGTAGAACATAAAATTGTGAAAGGGAATGAGAATCTGAGTGATTAGAAGCATGAAAATGAAAATAAGAATATGGTTGATTGGAAGTGTGAAGAAGACTCAAAGGAACAAGATGAAGATAAAATAAATATAATAAAATTAGAAACAATTGGAAGAAGATAAAAATAATACAGAAAATCAAAAACAGGTTGATTGAAGGCAACTAAAAAATGAAGAATTAGACATTCTGATGAAGAAGAAGAACATGAATATTTCAGGAGATCGGAAGTAGAAGAAGAACAAGAAGAATCCAAGAAATTGGAAGTAAAAGAAGAATGAGAAGAATCTAATGCAGATAGGGGAAATAAAAATGATGATGTATCAAATATCCCCTTCTATTTCTCCAAGTACTATTTCTTTGATATTATTTGTTTCTATTGTAAGAGTATAGGACACAGAGTCAATGACTATAGTAGTTTGAGAATAAATCTAGTTTTCAATGGAAGATGCTATCATTCTAATAAGCTAGGACATAAGGTAGTTTAACGCACCATAAAAAAATATTTAGAGTAGATTAAATGAGAATCAAAATGTTAAGAATTCAAATGGCTACTACTATGGTTGCAATGGATATGGGCACAAAAAATTAGAATGTAGTATAATATTAATGTCAGAAATAATGAAGAATCAAAAGTGAACAAGAATGGTGTGATTTTCTATAAATGTAAAAAGGAATGACACATTGCAATATTTTGAAATGGTGTTTTGATTTTCTATAGATGCAGTAGGATAAGAGATATTGCTAAATTCTGCAATCTTGTAGAAGAAGATGATTGTTAAGTGTTGTCAAAAATTCAAGAGATCAAAAGAAAGAATTGTTGTTTTCAATAAAGAGGTTGTATCTGATGGTGGTCTGGCATCCATTTTGGATGTTGTTTTCTCATCTTTCAAATGACTCAGACTACAAGTTTTAAGAGGGAGTTTCCATATGTTTGCACCCTCAAGACTGGAGTCGAGGAATCTTCTTAACAGGATAATGAGGTATCCATATTTTTATGAAGATTTTTTTATAATTTGTGGTTTGGAAAGTTTTTTTGGAAAATAATTGTTTTTTTTACATGGATTGAAATTCTAGTGTATCTGGTGGTTCATAAATTAAGAAACATTTGAATAAAAATGGTATTCTTCATTAGTTGATAAGTTTGTGGGACTACTTCTCTATTGATCGGTTAAAAGAAAACAAGATTTGATATAGTTTAGAGAAGGTTGAGTTGATAATTCTTGTTGATACTGTAAGAACTATTATTGAGATAAATTTAAAGAAAAAAAAGAGTATGTCAACTTGGTAATGAATCTAGAGGATTGGTATGATTTAGTGATCATTTTTTTTGGAGACATGCTTTTTCATATGATTAGAATTTCTAGTTTCTCCAAAAATTATTTGGGTGGTTTCCCCTTTCTCTATCCAACTTAGTAAATAAAATTGGTGCATTTTTTAGGCAGGTATTTTTGAAATAATGTTGGTTATTAGAGTTATGCAACAATAGATCTTTTCCTGGCCTTTGTCCTTGATGGAAAATGGGGAGAAAGATAACAAAGTTGATATTATTGGTGGTTTTTTCCATCAATGACAAAGGGGGAGCGTGTTGGAATAGAATTTAGGAAATAAATGGTTATCTCATCTTCCTTTCATTAGGAATAAAACACCTAATGAATAAATAGAATAAATGTTTATTCTATCTCCTCCTTTCATGAGGAATAATTTTTTGGAAATAAATGTTTATTATTCTATTTTGTCATTGATATAAAACATTGTGTTCATTTATGTTCCAGATGAGCTTGATGATCTTCACTCAAGCTTTGTGGTTCCGATGATGGAATGTGTATTTTGAACCTTTAGTAGAATAGAAGACATGAATGGAATAGTGGAAGAAAGATATGTATCGTGTATGGTCTTGGAACAATAGAACATGGGTGTGTTACCTCTATGGCCTTAGAAAAATGCATGACAAGTATGTTACCTATATGATTTTAGAACAATGGATGACAAGGATTTTTCCTATGTTCATGTGCATACAATGATCTACAATGTTCCTATATTATATTTATATTTTTGGATGACTACCTAGTCCATGTCTTCTGTAAAACTGTGTTGTATTCCAGATGATAGTTTCACCATAGTAGTTACTTGTCTTTCTGAAGTGATTCTCTTTCAGAAATCAGGTTTTTTTGTGTTGCTACTCATTCAGATGAATTCAAGAATTGTTCTTGTTTGTGACATTCTCTAGTTATCAGGTATATGTTCCTGGTGTTCCAGAGACTGTATTATCCTAAATTTTTTATCTTCCCAGTTGTTGTTCTGATCTGGGAATTCAGTGTGGAAACTTCTAATTTGGAATTTTGACATGGAATCTGATGTGGCATGTTGACACACCTTCTAATGTGGCATATAGATCTCACCATATCATGTGGAGGTTTGGTTACTATTGGTAGTTGGTAGTTGGTAGTTTTATTCTACACATTTGATTAATCCTTGGTTTATGTTCTAGTGATTGAAGATGTAGCATCGGGACATGTATAGTGTGTTCTTGGTCCATCTCTCTCTTGGGATGGATCATGCTTTTAGTTTTAGATCTAGGTTTTATATTTATTGATTGTTGAAATATCAGATTCAGGTCTAGGTCTTATATTTAATTATTATATCTTATCCAGATAGGTTCATTTTATATGGGACCTATTTATTTAATATTTATCACTTATCCATTTGGGTCCTTGGTTTGGATGATTTTGATAATAATCCTTTTTGCCTTGGCTGACATGGAACATATTTGTAATATCCTTTTTGGTTTGGCCAACCTTATTGTAATCTCCAAAGATCTATCTTGTATTTAAGGACATTTGTTTCCTTGGAAAAAGTATGCAAGGTGTGAAGCAAGTTAAGGATGCAAACCAATTCAACAATCAATATATTAGAATGTAGTAACAATACCAAAAAAAAAAATGCAGTAATAAGGTTGGTGCTTATGAAGAAAAAATTGTGTAGATCTGCTGCATTTGTAGGAGAATACTTTCGTATGTACTTTCAAGAAGAATAATTACTTTCAGATAATGAGTCTTAAGCACTTGAGTTGTTGCATCTTACTACTTTGGAAGTAAACATTTGTATGAAATTCCAAAGCAATGAGATCCTATTTGTATTGGAAGGGAGTGAGCCTTCTTCATTATTCACATTTATTGTTGTATAGGCACCGAGCCTCTGATTGGTTTTCCAGAGAAGTGAGCTCTTAATCTTTTGTAATTAGATTATATACTTTAGTGAATCATCTTTGTGGGAAAGTTATCACCGTGGTTTTTCCCATTTTGGGTTTTCCACATATAAATCTTGGTGGTCTTGTGTTACTGGTTCAACTCTTTCTTGCACATTGTTTCTTGTGGTGGTAATAGAAGTTAGTTGTTAGTGTTTTTAGTTTTAAGTCGATTCACCCCCNGTTTTAAGTCGATTCCCCCCCCCCCCCCCCTCCCCTCTCTTAGCATCCAAAGTGTCTTCATCAAGTAAATTGAGGTAGCATTGGGCTATTTTCCCCTTGAGGTCTTCTCATCTTGAGGATGGTGAATTCCCTTCTATACATCTCTAAAATATTATGGCCCATAACAAATCATACAAAAGATAGGAAATGCCACTTACAATTGTCAATTACAAAGATACGCCTAGTTTTCATGTTTCCTTTTTGAAGAAATTCATTTGGTGCAATATCCCTACAAATACAATTCTACTAGATCTCAATGAATAAGGAACAATTATATTAGAACTATAGTTCATTCTTAAAACATGCACAAAGAAGTTGAGGACTAGAAAGTGTCAAAATGTGATTTTGTTTATTGTTTTTGTCATTAATGGTTCTCATTGATGTCAACATATTCTAGTTGATTAGTTGTGGTTCAATTTGGATTTGGTGATTTAGAATTAGCATGCTCCAGATGATATGCTATAATATTTGATCTTTGGTCATTATTTTACTAGCCCCATTCATGTTGTAATGTACTAAGATACATTATTTTCGGTTAGGATCTATTTGGACATTGGTGATTATGGTTTGGAGACATAATAGGCAGTGTAACATGTAGATCTTACTCTTTAGATTTGGATAGTGTGATGAGAAGATAACATGTTTCTTTGAGCAAGGAGATTTTGGTGTGGTCCACGTTTAATTCCTTCCACCATGAGAATGTCTTGTTGTGACCTATTTTAAATTGTATATAGCCAAATTTGTAAAATTATAATTAATATTGTGCTTGGTCATCATGGATGAACATGGAAGCATGAAATGGTATATAGAGGATGATTTTTGTTTGACAAAGATAGATGTGCAAGTGATGAAAACTTGAAGAGAAGATATTCAGACATCATTTTATGTACAATTGTATACAACCATGATATAAAATTGCTATATTCTTTAGTGTTGCAGTTGGTGTGAAATATTTTAGTGGTGGAATTCTTTCTCATTATTTGTTATTTCAGTAGTTAGCCAAGTTTTAGTTTTGATAGTTGGTTTATGTATTTAGGGAACTTAGCCCGACTGATAGTCAACTTACATGTAGTGAGCATCTTGGAAGTGAACCTTCATTGTAAAAATCACCTTAACCAGTGTTCTTATTCATGAGAATTAGTTTCTCTATATTTTTTTCCCATCTTGGGGTTTTCACGTAAATCTGGTGTTCATTATGTTTGGTGTTCCTTTGTGCTTTCATGTTTATATCTTTTATAGTGATCTAATTGAATTAAGGTTTCTCTGGATTGATTAAGTTAGTGAAAAAAACTTTATGATAACTAATTTTCCCCCCTCTCAGTTATCCATAATGTTGAACTACATAAATTATCTCATCTAGTAGAATAATTTACTAGTCAAAGAAGCCACATAGGAAGATGAAGAGTTCATTTAGAAGCATCTGCATTTGATTAATGCAGCATCATAAATCATATAACTTTGATTAGGGTATCTAATTTCACCCTCTCTTAGCACTCATTTTAGTCTCTCTAATTCCTCTATGCATTTTAGGACCTTTATTGATTTATAATGATATTTAAATTAATATTATGAATCTCCTCTTAATCAAATCTCACCAAAATCTTATTTGGGCCCTTAGTTATAGGTGTGTGCTTTAAATTGTTTCATCTACTCAATTAAAAATGAGTCCCACCTCATTTTAAATTTCAAGTCATATTTTTCACATCCACCGATCTCATATCTCTATTTGGTGCTACTTTCAACAACTAGATTATATTATCTTACATTGTGCTTGCACCACTTGAAATTTAATCAATTTTAGGCAGAAACTTGTCGCACTTTGGTGCCAAGTTCCTAGCAACTAACCAATTGGCATGCCCTATTCCTATGATTTTCCCTGAAACTTGAGGAGCAAGATTCAGTAGTCCAACACTCCCCAAAAAGTTACCCACAATGGAAATATTATTTTTCTTAGTTGTCCTAAAGGTGATTTCTCTTGGGATTACAATATAAAGGCCCCTCTCCCAATTTATTTGATCATAAAACACCTCTCATCATCAAGACTATAAGAGTAGATCAGGTTCATGGAGTAACAAACCACTTCAAAGCATCTTCAAGTATTATTTTATGATTTCATGATGTCTTATTCATTTTATTGCATCAACACATGGAGAACTTATTTATGACATTAATTTTCCATTAGTATGCAAACAACACTTTTGGTAAGTATACACCGAAAGACAAAACAAAGAGCAAACCAAAAATTAGATATAAAAGGATCACCAAAAATGGCTAAGTACAAAGTGAACTGACAACACAAACTTTGTGTGTACACCGAATTGCAAAGAAGAAGGATAAAGAGGAACCCGACGTGTAGGATACATTGCAAACCAAAAGATAGAACTAAGAGTAAAAAACCAAAAGATAGTCAACTAAATTACAGAGCATAACCGACTGATAGAAACTGAGAATCAGTTGCAGCCCGCAAAAAGTGGATCTGACCTCCACGTGAGATAAAATAGTTAGAATCTATTTATAGAATCTTGATTTGTTTTTAAATCCATTTCTTTAGGGACAATGAACATGAATGTAAGTTCTTTAATCAGTCTAGTTGATTTAAAATGCATAGACTAGGAGATCAAGGTAAAAGTTGTAAACCTAATCTTAGAGTTAACATTGTTTTTCATGAAACTTAATGAAGTCAATCCATCTTATAAATAGATGATGAAATCATTCATTAGACAAGGATGTGAATATGAAGAGAGGATGAATGAATCCTACGAGCACATCTATGGATCAGATTGAAAGTTTCAAGAACCAGAACAACAAAAGGTGAATTTGGTTAGAAAGAACCAAGAACATAGGCTACCGAGAATCGGAGGTATTACTTAATCACATAAGGTGATAATATTATTCATGTAAAATTAATTGGATCTGTATCAGCAATAGGAGATTACATTTACCAGGTCAATTTGTAATTTTCTATCATTCTAACAAGTGGAGCAAAGTGTAAAAGTCCTTTCAAGGAAGGTGGATTTAATAGTCCAACTATAAATCTCTTAACCGAGTGCACACTCAACAATGTTGCTAAAGCTCTTAACCAAGTAGACTTTAACAAGTCTCCATCGATACTCTTAACATGTTAGATCATCAGAAGTGATCAAATTGTAAGCCTTAATCGGCACCTTCCAATCTTCAGATAGTGAAGATTTTGTGGGTGTCATCCTCACCACAATTTTTACTTCCTCACAGGAGTTTTATGTGATATCATATCTTGTGTTATGTGTCAATTACTTTCATGAATGTTTGTATGAATTTTCACATGTATTTTAATTTAATGAATTGATATAACTCACATCAAGATAGTATAGATTAGATGAATGGATGTACAATTGATTACACAAAGGTTAATTGATAAAAGGATACAAAAGTTTTAGAGGTACGGATTCATCCCTCCCCTCTCAGTACACTCTTCCCATTAATTCCAACAATTATTTTAAGAGCATTGTATTTGTAGTTCCTCTCATGATTGCATTTTGTTCCATGATTATTTTGATCTAATATATACTCTTGTTTTATTATTATGATCTGCATGATGGGATGCATTGATGACAGTTTATTATTTTGGTTGCCAGTATTTGGCTATGATATATGGTTAGATTGTGTTGTTATTGTGATTTGATCATATTTGCATGATGATGCTACTAATGTGACATGATACTTTATGATGATATATGGTGTATTTTGCATTTGAAACTATGGATTCTGATTATCAGGATAATTTTATGGGATTACATGATTTATTGTGCCTTATATTTTGTTAGGTATTAAAATTATTTACTTTCATTGATTTATGTTGTATTGTTGTAAAGTGAATTATTTAAAAGTTTTATATTTAAATGAAATGTTTAAATGGAAATAAAATGTTCATTCAAATTATTTGATGTTCACCGCTACATTCACACAATTGTAATGCATTATGCCCTTTGTGCTTATACAAAGTGAGACGAAGTCATAGTTACTCATTCGTGAGGTCCATATGATGGTGTCACTCTCCTTCATTTTTTTTTATCTTGTATATTATGTGATTCAACTATTTTTTTATTATGAGAAACTACACTTGATGTTTGCGTGTTTCAGTGAATAGGTACCAGACACATTTTTCCTAAACTGCAAGATTTGGTTGTGTCTATATCACCGACAGTGACACAAGAGATGATGACTTTGGTATTTCATATTGAGCCAATGTTGTTCCTATATGGATGATGTATCTGTAATTATGGTATTATTCCCTCTGGTATGTGTTGGTAAATCTAAACTTTATAATGCACTTATGATAGAACAATGACATGTATGTGCTTGTAGAGTTCTCACAGTTGTCACATATGGTTTAGATTAAAATGCTGAATTTTAATGTGCTTGTGGTATTTTAATATTTATTTTATTTACTAGATAATTTTTTGTAGTTGGATTCCAATTATCTAGAATCAATTTATTTATTTGGGAATAAGGTCAATAGTATATTTAAATTATTTAAATAAACTATTTGAAAGTCACTTTTGGAAAAGTGCTTTTTATTTTAAAAGTGAGTTCATTTTCACACTTTCACTTTTTCTCTTTGTGAAAATTTGAGATTTTCTCCAAATTTGTATTACAAAATCCACATTTATGCTGGTTTGATTTTACCCAGGTGTTGGATCTTCATGGGTAGCAGTTCATTGGAACTGTGTCACAATTGCTTCCATTCTTATGGAGACATTCACAACTCTGTGAGGTGTTTATTTTCTCCAATCAATTTCAGTGGTTGCTTGGTTGGTGAGAGGTAGGGATCTTGTGATTTTAATCAATTCTTATATGTTTCTATTGATTTTAGTTTTCTCTTTCTTTTTGGGATGATAGTTAGTGATTTCTCCATGTTTCTTTATGCTTTTAGCACCTGTTTGGGTTTGTACATATTTCAGGGTTTTCAGTTTGGTTTTTTTTCCATGTGGCTGGCTATTTTTTCCTACAATGTCATAATTGAATTTTTATCATATTTTTGGGTTAGTTATAACCCAGGGGAAATGGGTTTTAATTTTGTCCATTTCTTTGATGTTTTAGTTTTGGGCATTTTTTTGTTTGCCTCGTTTTGCATGCCACCCATTTTTTTCCGTTTCACATGTTCGACATATTTCAAACATTGGAGTGGGTTATCTTCCATGTTTGTAACCTTCTTAAGGTTTCACTTTGTACTCTTGGATTCATGGACAAATCCATGCTCCTAGAAAAGTGCCCGATTGAGTGTGTCATGAGAACTTGTTATGACTTTTCCTTCTTGGGATTTTTATCTCCATGCTCAAATTATTATCATAGTGTAATGCATGATGTTGGTGTTTGAGATAACATCGCAAGCATATTGAGTGTGTTGCGATAGGATCCTATGGGACTGTACTCCTAGTTTGAGACCAAATGAGTCATTTGGTGTATTTGGGAACTTTGAACTTGTGAGCCTTTGTGCATTTTTTACTTTGTTGGCTTGTGTTGAGTAGTGGGATGGAGTGGCTCTTCAAGGTGGATGAGAGCACAAAGGGGCTCCAGGATAGCCTTGTTAGAGTCTCTAATAATAAATGATAACCTAAAAACATATAATGGGGATAAAACTTAATATAAGATTAACGAGACTACCTTTCCATCGCTTGAGGACATTTATATGGTATGTCCTTTCCTTTCCATATACGGATGTTGATATGGAATAGTACCTTGTAGTCATTTAAGGATGATGATATGGTAGAGTGAAACAATTATATCTATAGATGTTGATATGGATCAATAGATCATCCTTGATGAGAGAAGGGTTGTTCAAAGCCGCACAAGCTTACATGAGTCATGTGATGACACTCCATTCCCAAGTCTCCACATTATACTCTATTTAGTTGAGTAGTGACCTTTATCTACTTTATTTATGTGCTTTCATTATGTTTATACTTTGACCTTGTATTGTCCTTGAGTTGTGTATTTGATTTGCGTGTGTGATATCCATCTTGGTGTGTGTGGTGACCTTGTGTTTTTGGATGGGTTACTATCTCCGTAAGCACGGTGAGGTGGGCCTAAGGGTTCCACATGGTAGGGTGGCATTGCACTTTACCACTGCTAGGGACCAGTGTATAGGTGATAGACTTCCTCCAACTATAGATACATGAATCTTGAGAGTTTGCTTCATTTCATGGCATTGGTATATGTATATGTAATTGTATTTTAATATTGATGTTCTTGGATATAGCCTAGTTTTGATCATGCTTTCATTTATGTATTATTGATGCAATCGAATGAATATGGCCTTGAATTATTCTATCTTGTACTCCTCAGTGTGGAGCTAGATTTTTTCTAGTCATACGTTGGAGTTAGAATAGGTTTCATTTTTCAATTCTTATTTTTTCATCCAAATTCCATGAACCAATGTCTTTATCTGTCCTTCAGCATCTGTACTGATCAGGGTATCCCCAGGTTGAGCCAATTTCTCTCCCTCTCTAGATTGATCCTTTTTGTCTCATAAGCTCACTATTCATGGATCAAAATCTCCATCGATCAGTGTCTGTGCATTGAGAATCATTTTCACTACCTTATTTCATTATCTCTGCCCAGTTTGATTTTGCAAGCATTGTTGTGAACTAGGTGTTTTGTGTGTGCTTTCAAGTTGGATTACCAAAGGCTTCATGTTTCTGGACCTTGTTTTTTATCATGGAGGATCGTATCTTGAGTTATTACTTATTTTTATGTTTGAAAAAGTAAATTAACTTGTATGGTTAATATCATTAGGAACATCTATTTGGGCTTAAAGAGAACATCAGTTTTATGGGATTGAAATTGGATTATTCTCCCTTCTAGTTATTTGTGAGTTCTTTCCAGCTTAGCCTCTCAAGATCTGTGGATGTTGTCCAGATCTGTGTAGCATCATCTCAAAAATGTGTATTCTCCATTTTGAGTGTATGTTGGGTTGTCTTGGAACCTTTAGAAGAGTTTTGAAGTCTTCCGCTTGTGTACAATCATGAGATGATCGTCATTTTGCATTGGCATGTTTCTTATTCCTTTTGTTATGGTTATTAAATGCTCAATTTTACATGATGTTTCATCTATGTTTCAAAAAAAATTCTTAAGTGCATATTTAACCCTTATTCCAAGGGTTCCTTTGTGGGACATTACAGAATCAGGGTGATCTCACAATAGTGGGTTGCACATTTTGTCCAACTTTGACACTAATATGAACTTTTTTTGAAAAAAAATCTTCACATTTCAACACCTATTACCTCTAAACCATTAGGAATTTTTAGATGATGTAAAATAGTGATTTGTGGCATTTTGTCTGTAGATTCTAAATATATATTTTATTTTATTACATGTAGTTTTAACTCATAACTTGTTGTGTATCTATCAAAATTCTTAGTTTTTTTGTTGGAAAGAGAACATCAATACCTTATGCATAGATATTATTCATATTTTGGTTAATTAGTTTACTATTATTCCATATACATTGAAAAAGAAGTTGATGTTTGGTAAAAAAACCTATGTTTATAATAAACTAAATAAATATTAAAATTATAATCTTTGGAAAGCTCACTTTGAGTACTAATATTCTACATTTGGATTTGTCAAGATTATTTTATTTGAATCTTCAACTAGAGCTTCAAAGGCTAAAAATATGTAGAAAACTATAAAGATTGGGGAAGACATGCATAGAAAGAATATTCTGTCTAACACCCCTTAAAGAGAATGGGGTTCAAACAAACAAAAAGGATTCACTTAAATTTATGTTTGAGAAAATATGCTCGAGGCAAACTTTTTTTGTAGTGGATGTGTTGTCTCAAACATTGTCTATATTAACGATCAACCTTTGTATGAACCCCTTCTCATTTCTCTATGCATTTTAGGACTGTTATTGATTTAAATTAATATTATGGTTTCCCTCTTAGTTAAAATCTTACCAAAATCTTATTTGGGCCCTTAGTTATAGAGGTTCTCTTTAAATTATTTTGCCTCCTCAATTTAAAATGAGTCCTACCCTGTTTTAAAGTTCAAGGCACATTTTCCACATCCACCAAACCTTGTATCTCTACTTGGTGTGACTTATTAGAAACCATAAATTATTATCTTTCGCCTCATAAAATTTTGTCAATTTTAGGTAGGAACTTGTCACAATTTGGTGTCAAGTTCTCAAGAATGGACCAACCAACATACCTCATTCTTATTTTTTTTTCTCCAAAATTTTAGGAGAAAGATTTGGCAGTCCTACACTCCTCAAAAGGTTACCAGAAATGAAAATATTATTTTTATAAATTAGCCTAAAGGTTATTTCTCATGGGAACACTATATAAAGGTCTCTCTCTCAATTCATTTGATCATAGCATGCCTCTCATCATAAAGACTTCAAGAGTAAATCTAATTCAAGGAGAAAAAAAATACTTCAAGGCATCTTCAAGCATTCTTTTTAATGATTTTGTGATGCTTTAATCATGTTACTGCATCAACACATGGAGAAATTATCCTAAGATAATTGCATCATCCATTAGAGGTATAATTATTTCAATTCAAAAAAATTCTTTCAAGTATTTCATTTCATATTTCTATCAATGATGTGTGGTTGAATCCCAACACGAGGTATGACTAAGGAAAACCCATATACAACCCCAAAACACTATATTTACCTTCTTGTGTGTAGATCCAAATTATGCTATAGGTTTTGGGAAGTGCATTATCTCAATACACTATCATAGGTTTAGGATTTCAATTGTGTTGGAAAGTCTCTAGACCATCTCACCCTAGGTGCCTAGGTCCACCCATAATTGGTTTAAATTTATTTGGGAGCAGATATAAACCCTTGGGACTCTGGATTCAATCCCTAGTGTGTAGAACTCATCTGGAAGGTCCACAAAACTCAACACAACCTAGATCATCCTAATTGGGCTTAATTTTAGGTGCACTACATAATTGTCCTTTCATTTTTGAAGTATACTATTTCTAAACCAATTAAAATAATTAAGTTAGACTTAGATCTTAATCACCTAGCTTATCAAATAATTCAATCAATCACTTATAACCACAAAGTAATAGAAGCCCTTAGAGTAGGATATTGAATTGAATCTCTTGAGAAAAGTTCTACTCAATTATACTGATATCTTGGTGGCTTTATATTTTAAACATAATCAAAATGGAAATACACCTAGTTTCCTAGCTTGCATGCATAATCTAGATAACCCTATTTTATTTCCTTATAATTATAATTAAGGAAATTGATTCTCTAAAGAGGGGGAGGCATTATTGTTGAAGACAATTGTTCAATTGTGTATTTTCATTGATGTATACACAAATGTAGTGATGTTTACACAAATGTCTAATCTTATCCAAGAACAGACAGTGTATGCCAAAGCTCTCTTAAGCATTGAAGAAGACCAAAGTGATTTTCAGTTCTAACTGAGTTCACTCGGGCATTACAGTAATGGTCGGGCGTTGAAGGATTACAATGTTGACCGAGTTATGCATTTAGTGTCAGCCGACTAATAGTAGTTTACATTTTATGTTTAATTGGTTATAGGTAGCCGACAGACTTAAGTTTTATTATTTATTTGGAAGGTTATTCAATCTGACTTGATAAGACCTACCATATATATACAAGGTCAAGTTTGGATTGAATGTGTGAAGGAATAAGCAGTGAGATTTGTGGGAGTTTGTAATATGAAAGGTGGAGGCAAAATCAGATGGGATTCTGATTAAGGATAGAACATCCAGACAGAGCTGCAATAGAATATTTGATCAATGAGGATCCAGTATAAAGCCAGAACCTAGATCTAAATCAGCAAAGATAGTTGCTTTTTCAAATAGGTCCTTCTATTGTTACTCTCTAACAATTGTAGCAGTGATCCACGTCTCTTTATAGAGTAGACTTAACAGTCTTTTGTAAATATTCTCACAAGGTGACATTTTTAAATTGAAGTGTTTAAAGACTTCTCACAAGGCCACTCCTTACAGGGTGATTAAATCCTCTAATAGGGTCACACCTAACAGTGTCTATTGTAACATTTAACAAGGTTGGCTCCTAACTTTAGAAGAGTGAAAAATAGTAACTAGTTGCGATTGGTGGTTTTCCCAAATTGGGTTTCTATGTTAAATATTGGTGTTATCTGTGTACATGTTATTTTCTTTATGCTTTATGTTTCTACATTTAATCACTAAAGGATAATCACATTTAATATCTTAAGGTTTGGTTTGTTAACCAAGTGACAATAGAATATATGTGTTAACGGAGCAACAATGATAAGTTATTTTAAGACATATAAGGGACTTGGATTTATTTTTGTGGTAACTGATTCACCCCTCCCCTCTCAGTTACTCAACTCATTTCCAACAATTATTATCATAGCGTTTGGTGCTTTCAGGGAAGGTTTCAAGGCCTAAGCTAAAAATCAAAGATGTCTTACAGAAGCGAGATCCCCAAGCTTAACAAAGACAACTTCACTGCATGGAAAGATTTGATGAGGCTACATCTATCTACTATTGGAGACACTGGTTTGCAATTCTTAGATCACAAGTATGTAGAACCACTGAGACCTATGTCTGTGGATCAGATGATGGACATGAAGAATCATAACATAATAATGATTGATATAGGTTCTTCACTCAGCTATTCCAAATTTGATGAAGTCAAGGACTGCCCTACTGCCTATGATATGTGGAAGAAACTACATGATATACATGGAGGATATGAAAATGTAAAGAGATCCAAAGTAGAAAGTCTCAGAGGTCAGTTTGATCAGATGAAACTGAAAGAAGGAGAAGACATTACAAAATACAGTGAAAGAATCAATAAAAGTGTCAGCGCAATTAGATCTGTCAGTGGAACAATTGAAGACAAAATAGTGGTTAGTAAGGTATTGAGATATTTACTTCCTATTTATGCAATTAGAGTTTCAACTATTCAAGAGATGAGGTGCAGTAATGATATAACTCTAGATGCATTGGTTGGAAGGCTTACAGCTTTTGAGTTGGATAATTTTGACAATTATTCTCCCAATCCTAGCAATTTTGAGTCTGCATTCAAAGCTAAATTAAACCTTGGTAAGATGGATAGAAAAGGAAAATAGATTGATAGTGATAGTAATGATGAGTCTGATGATGAAGATATAGAAATCATTGAAGCACTACTTGCAAAGAGAGTTTCCAAAGGAAAGTACAAAGGAAGAATACCGTTGATTTTCTTTTCATGTAATGAGCCTTGTCACATTGCTTCTAAGTGTCCAAACAAAGAAGGCAAAGATGAGAAAAATTTCAACAAGTACAAAGGCAAGAAAGATTTCAACAAGTACAAAAGCTACAAGGACAAAGGTAAGAAATCTTGTTATATTGCAAAAGATTTTGATAGTGATGAAGATGAAGATGAAATGGTTTACATTTCTATTAAGGATGAGTCAGACAATGAATATAATGAAAAGACTACACTTTAATCTCATATTAGAAACAATGACACTTGGATAATTGATAGTGGTTGTTCTCACCACATGACTAGTGATAAAACTAAAGTTGAACATCTTGAGCACTATGATGGTGGGAGTGTCAGTTTTGGGAATGATGAACCTTGCTATGTGAAAGGTAAAGGTTGTATTGGTCTAACTGAAGGAATAAAATGTGATAATTCTTATTGGGTTGAAGGACTAAAGCATAATCTACTAAGTGTGGCACAGCTAAATAACATTGGTTTCAAGGTATAATTCATGAATGGTAAGGCCAAGCTCCTGGATGGTAAAGGAAACTTAGTTGGAACTGGAAGACAAACAAAAGATAATCTATTCTATCTTGATCTCACTGAAAGTTCATATTTTATTGCACAATTAGAAGAAAGTTGGTTATGGCACAAAAGGTTGTGTCAAGTGAATTTTGACAACCTGGTCAATATAAGCAAGAACAAAAGAGTAAGAGGTATTCCTATTTTGAAGAAACCTAAATTGGCAATATGCAAACAATGTCAAATTGGGAAGATGGGCAAGACCAGTTTCAAGAGATGGAATTAAAATACAGAAGAAGTCTTGGAGTTAGTGCATACTTATTTGTGTGGACCAATTGGAACAACAAGTTACACAGGTGAGAATTATTTCATTCTATTTCTTGATGACCATTCCAGAATGATGACTGTTATGTTTCTCAAAGAAAAATCAGAAGCTTTTCAGAAGTTTAAGTGGTACCTTGCCAGAGTTGAGAAGGAAACAGGAAAGAAACTTAAATGCCTAAGATCTGATAGAGGAGATGAATTCATTTCTAATGAGTTTAATCAATTCTGCAATGAAAGAGGAATCAAAAGACAAGTATCTGCCCTAGGTACACCACAACAGAATAGGACAGCAGAAAGAAGAAACATATCTATTATGGATTGTGCAAGAACCCTGATGATTGAAAATAATGTTGCTACCAAATACTGGAAGGAAGCCATCAGTACTACAACTCACACCTTGAACAGAGTTCAATTGAAGAAAGGTACTGAGCAGACACCTTTTGAATTATGGTATGGCTATAAACCCAATGTTTATTATTTCAAAGTATTTCAAAGTAAATGTTATATCTTGAAGGAAGCAAGAAATGGAAAATTTGATGTAAAAGGTGATGAAGGTATTTTCCTAGGCTACTCCTATAAAAGCAAAGCATATAAATGTTTGAATATTGCTACTCATAAAGTAATAGAAAGTGTACATGTAAAGATTGATGATTTTGCAGATAGAAGTGAAGAATAGAGCAGTAAAGAGGCTGAGGACTACAGGAACTTTGTGTATTATGAACCTGATACTATACCTAAGACATAGGAAATGGTGACTGGACAACAACCTTTTCAACCATTGAATTCATCAATACAAACCTTGTTGCAACCTGTGCAACCCAAGATGATAACTGAAGAAACAGAGTCTCAGACTGAAGAAACCAAGTCGTAGATAGAGGGACCTGAGTCTCAGACAGAGGCACCTGAGTCTCAGAAAGTGGAACCTGAGTACCGGTTGGAAGAGCATAAAAGAATGTTTGAACATTGTGAACCTAGTGGATCAAGAACAAAATCAAAGAGGAAGGAACCTGTACTTGCAAAATATGTCAGAAGGCATCATGCACCTGAACAAATAATTGGAGATCAGACAAGAGGTATAATGACAACGAACAAAATTAAAGGTACATGTTTTATTAGTGAAATTGAACCTAGAACTATTAAATATGCATTGAATGGTGAAAGATAGATAGAAGCCATGAATGAAGAAATTGAGTAGATATAAAAGAAAAAAAACCTGGACTCTTATACCTAGACAAAAAGACAAGAATGTAATTGGTACTAAGTGGGTTTTCAGAAACAAGATGAATGAAAAAGATGAAGTTTCTAGAAACAAAGCAAGATTAGTGTGTAAAGGATATGCTCAAGAAGAGGGTATTGATTATGGAGAAACTTTTTCTCCTATTGAAAGACTTGAAGGAGTTAGAACTCTTTTGGCATTTGCATCACATAAAGGATACAAGGTATACCAAATGGATGTAAAATTTGCATTCCTGAATGGAATTCTAGAGGAAGGAGTCTATATTGAGAAACCTGGTGGTTTTGTTGATCCTAACAAAAGGAATATGGTTTGCAAATTTCACAAAGCCTTGTACGGACTGAAGCAAGCTCCTAGAGCCTGGTATGAAAGATTGCATGGTTATGTGATAAGTATTGGATTTCAAAGAACTAATGACAATAGTAGCTTGTATATCAAAGAAGGACCTAAGAACAAGATACTATCAGCAGAGATATTTGTTGATGATATACTGTTTACTGGATATGATGATTTATGAAAAGCATTCTCCAAAGCTATGAGTAAGGAATTTGAGATGTATATGTTTGGAGAAATCAAATTATTTGTTGGTTTACAAGTTCTTCAGATGAAGGATGGTATCTACATTAATCAGTCTAAATACATCAGAGAGATACTGAAGAAATTTGGAATGGAAGATTCCAGACCAGTTGGGACACCTATCTCTACTGGACATAAGTTGTCTAAGGATGATGACCCAAAGGAGGTAAATCAGACTATCTACAGATCCATGATTGGTAAACTTCAATATGTTGTTTACACTAGACCTGATATTGCATTAGTAGTTGGTATTGTTGCAAGGTTTTCAGCTAATCCTAGAGAGAATCATTTGATGGCTATCAAAAGGATTCTGAGATATTTTAAGGGTACTAAAGATTATGAATTATGGTATAAGAAAGGAGGAAACTTTGATTTGAAGACTTTTACTGATTCTAATTGGGCAGGAAGTTTTGATGACACAAATAACACAAGTGGTGGAGCGTTATTCCTTGGTAAGAGGTTAGTTTCTTGGACCAATACGAAATGGAATTGCATTTCTCAGTCTATAGTAGAGGTAGAGTATGTTGTTGCAGCAGTAAATTGTTCAAATATCATATGGTTCAAACAACTATTGTCAGGTTTGAAGGAGGAAAACAAAGAACCAGTCATTATCTACTGTGACAACAGTAGTGCAATTAACATTTCAAAGAACCCTGTGGTGCATACTAAGACTAAGCACATTGCAATAAAGTATCATTTCTTGAGAGAATTGGTTCAGGACAAGGAAGGTTGGAATATGTGAATACTAAAGAACAAATTGCAGACATATTCACAAAACCGTTATCTAAGGCTGAATTCTTGTATCTTATAGGAAAGCTAGGGGTGCTTCCCCTAACTAAGGCTCACTAATGGATAGATAAGTGGTGCATCAACTAAGCTACAGAACAGAATTAACATGTTGATGCAGATTGTCGGAGCTTATTGCATATGAATCAATACAAACAGGTACATTACAACTTCATTGGATATGTATTGGATGGTGTCTTTGGAATTGGTTTTCAAAGAGGGAGATTTTATTGATGTCATTCCAAAGAAATTATTAAGGGAAAGATTATTGATGACAGAGGGAGAAATTTTATTAGAAACAGAGAATGATGTAAGAGGGAGAAATCTGTATTTCAGTGATTGTGAAGATAGAGAAAGTTTTATGGATGACAATCAGAATGAAGCTAAGGACATTAATAAAATTTTATTCTTGTGTCTACTACTCTATAATTATTTGTATTATGACATGTTGTGTTTCCATCAATGCCAAAGAGGGAGATTGTTGAAGACAATTATTCAATTGTGTATTGTCATTGATGTATACACAAACATAGTGATGTTTACACAAATGTATGATCCTATCCGAGTACAGAAAGTGTATGCCAAGCTCTCTTGGGAATTGAAGAAGACCAAAGTGATTTTCAGTTCTAACCAAGTTCGCTCGGGCATTACAGCAACGGTCGGGCATTGAAGGATTACAGTGTTGACCGAGTTATGCATTTAGTGTCAGTCGGCTAACAATAGTTTACATTTTATGTTTAATTGGTTATATGCAGCCGACAGACTTAAGTTTTATTATTTATTTGGAAGGTTATTCAAGTGGACTTGACAAGACCTATCATATATATACAAGGTCAAGTTTGGATTGAATGTGTGAAGGAATAAGCAGTGAGATGTGTGTGAGTTTGTAATATGAAAGGTGGAGGCAAAATCAGATGGGATTCTGATTAAGGATAGAACATCCAGACATAGCTGCAATAGAATATTTGATCAGTGAGGATCCAGTATAAAGCCAGAATAAAGATCTAAATCAGAAAATATAGTTTCTTCATCAAACAAGTCAATCCATTATTACTCTCTAATAATTGTAGCAGTAATCCAAATCTCTTTACAGAGTAGACTTAACAGTCTTTTGTAAATCCTCTCACAAGGTGACATTTCTACATTGAAGTGTTTAAAGACCTCTCACAAGCCCACTCCTTATAGGGTGATTAAATCCTCTAACAGGGTCACACCTAACAATGTGTATTGTTATATTTAACAGGGTTGGCTCCTAACAGGGCTCACTTCAGAAGAGTGAAAAACAATAACTAGTTGCAATTGGTGGTTTTCCCAAATTGGGTTTCCATGTTAAATCTTGGTGTTATTTGTGTACATGTTATTTTCTTTATGCTTTATGTTTCTGCATTTAATCACTAAAGGATAATCACAGTTAATATCTTAAGGTTTTCTTTGTTAACCGAGTGACAGTAGAATATTTGTGTTAACCAAGAAATAGTGATAAGTTTTTTTAAGACATCTAAGGGACTTGGATTTGTTTTTGTGGCAATCGATTCACCCCTCCCCTCTCAGTTACTCAACTCATTTCCAACAATTATATCCCCTTAGTCTTAGAGTATACATAGGATTATGAGTAGTCATCTTGTAGCTACCATAAAAATTTGAATTAAGTCATATTATTATATAGTTATTTAGGTTGTCCTCTTTCTTACATGCAATCATTTAAGTTGGCATATGTGATATCCTAGGTATAAGTATGGTACATGTAACTTAGGTAGATAGTATCTTTTGATCATTAAATTGTGGATTGTGTTCTCTTTAGAGATACTAAAATATTTCCCCCCTACAACTTATTGGTTGTTATTAGATATGATAAAGCATTTATAACATATTTCATATTATATTCATCTTTTGTGCAAGTTATTTCATTACACAAGCATAGACATTAGAATAAAAAAAGCACAATGAATTCATAAAAAACTATTATGAGTATTTGATCAAGTGGAAAGGGTAGCCAATAGAGGATGTAACTTTAATGTTTAAATTTAAAGTTGAATAAAAAGGAAAATCCATTTGGGATTTCATAACCAGTCCATGAGCAAGATCCCATGTTGTATTTACCTAGGATCTTGATGTAGCATCACCCATGTAGAAAATTTGTTGATTTGTTGCCCTACTATACAACTATCAAGCTAAGCAAGTTTAGTTTGGTTTCTTTAATTTTAGAGACTATTATAATTTCCCAAAAATTAGTTCCAGTTTAGTTAATGTTTTCCTTTTCTGATTATTTATTTTTTAAGTATTTATTTTGGCATATTATTAGCATGGGATATGACTATTTCCATTGAATTAAGTAGTAGGTTATAGATTGGGAACTGCACCACTAGTGATTATGTCAATGGTGATGTGTATAGAGATAAATATTTCAACAATACAAACCCTAGGAGGTTTTATAAGTTATTATGGTGTGTAAATTTTATGAAGGGAAAGTGAATAGTTGAGATCACACAAATAGGAAAATGAAAAGAGTACGAATGCAAAAAATCTCCTTATTTATATATTATGGGCCTTGGAAAGCATTTGAATTAATGTCATTAAGAGGAAATAGAGGAATAGAGAAAACCACGACTCAAAATTAAAAAATAGAGGATGAAAGGGAAATAAATTGATAGAGGAAAAATATCTATGTAAAATCTATGATTTTATGACACGTTGAGCTTTCAGTTTGTAATCACTTGTAGCTTGCTCCCTTGCACAACCTTGGATCTTCCTTAATCACTTAGGAATGAATAAAAAATTATGTGCAAGTGAATATGTCATTTGAGTTCTAATCAAACATATGATGGAAAATAAGGTTTACATGTAAAAATAGGGGAAATGACCATTTAACATGTATTAAGTTTTAGGCTTACAATGTTGTTAGACCTAAAACCCAAAATATGAACATAGATACAAGTATAGCTCAGTCTTGGTGTCATAATATACTTAGTTTCTTAAAACTCTATAGTTGATTGGGGATGAGTTCCTAAGGGTATTTCTCTGTGTTACATTCTATCATAATTGATAGAAAGGACAAAGATAGGTTAAATAATGTCTAAACATGGCTAGGTGTATGCCAGCCAAAATGATTAACAAATATAAGGTGAAAAATGTAGAGGAGATAAATTTTAACCTTACAACAAGATAGAGTCAACATATGCATAAATTAAGTGAGGTTGAACATTAGAATATTATATTTCAGAGAGTTGTCAAAGTGAGGCCAAAACAAATAGGAAGAAAAGGTCAAAGATGCACTTTTTCCTATTTATAATTATAAACTTATAAAATATTAGTGATTGATAGCTCCAACAAAAGCTTATGACAATATATTAACATAGTAACTAATATTCTATTTTATTCTCATAGTTGTTATCGAGACTATCTGAATATCAATACATACCCATGTTAACAATGAAAATTATAAAAGCTTTATAAAATTTGATACCAATGAATTTAGTGAATAAATCTCTCTCTCTCTCTCTCTCTCTCTCTCTCTATATATA
>MU226051.1:2430649-2443494 GCA_018584345.1 Thuja plicata | reverse complement strand
TATATATATGTATATATGTAAATGTCTATACATATATATATACATATATATATGTATATATATACATATATATACATGTATATATATAATGTATATACATGTATATATGTATATATGTATATATATACATATATATACATACATACATATATATACATATATAGATATATGAATGTATATATATTTATATATATACATGTGTGTGTGTGTATATATATATATGCACGTGTGGGTGTATATATATTCTGTGTGTGCTTATGTATCTTAAATTAATAAAAAAATTATATTTAAACTGTCAAGAACCATGAATTATAATTTAACTCAAAAGTAAATGATAGATCACAATAAAAAAAAATTGCAATTTATTAAATTATTATACAACAAAATTATAAATAAATAATAAAAATAAAATGACGCATCATAATCATAAAGCTTACAAATTATCCCAACTAAAAGTCCTTGCAAGTGAGAAACTTAATATGCTCCTCAAATTTGAACCACATTAATTAAAAACAAAATATATTTTGTTTCCTCATTATATAGAATGACAAAAATGTATTATTTGGAAGGTGATTAAAATGTAATGTCATTTTCTTTTCCAACTTCACTTTCAATGAAATAAGATTTAACATCCATTTTGTTCTAATCCAAAATTGTAGTACAATAATCTATTAAATTTATTCGACAATACACAATAGAGAGACCTTTTTCATTTGAGCAAACCTTGAGAGTGCACTAGCATAGCATGTGGCCATTTAAAAATAATAATAAGAGAAAAATGAGGTAGGCTGCTAGTAATATTAAGATAATATCAAAGACCACCATGTGGTGTCTCCACGAATTCCAAAGGTGGAAGGTACTCATGAAACATATAGAGAATGTGACAACATGCCACATGGGACCCTTTGTGATCACCTCTGAATGCGAGGGATAATTTTTTTTTGTGGCCTCAACACTTGAAGCTCTGAAAGAAGTAGCCTAGAGGAGGTTGAATCCTTAAAAGAAATAGTTGTTTTGGCTTTGAAATTGTTTGTTATTGATTTTATCTATATTATGTTAGGATTGAGGTACATAGAGAGGGGGGGTGAATCAGTGTTCCAAACTTTTTATCTCTACCAATTTGATTTTTCAACCATAAATTAAAAGTAATGAAAAGTAAACAGCTGAAACATAAAAAGAAACATCCAGAGCATCATAACACCATGGTTTTTATCGTGGAAACCTAGTTAAGGGAAAAACCATGGTGGGGAACCCCACAAGTATTACTTCTATAGAAATAAGTTACCCTGTTAGGGGTTTAGTGCATGAGGGGAATGCACATGCATTCAGGAATACTACCTAGAGCTCTCTACTCAAATAAAAAACATACATTGAGGCTGACTGCCATATAAAATATTTCATCTACAAAAGTGAACTAAGAAATAGCATCAACAATGCTTGAATAGTTCCATGTAAGTGCCAAGTAACTTTTCTTATCTGATAATCGAATCTCTGATCACTTATCTATTGTTCATGTGAAAAAAAAATTACATGTCCGTTAAAGATTATTTTTTCCTTAGCTCTTTATTTTCTCTTTGCAGCTTTTGGTTTGAAGGAGTAGCGCATATTTTTCCATCTGTCAGCACGACTCAAGTTTTGGAGAGACTCTCTTTTATTTTTTAGTAAAGTTTATGCTTGAGAGCCACGTGTCTATCAAGCACTAGCTGCATTCCCTTTTTATTGGTGGGCCCTAGATTTTCTTGAACTAATACACGTGTTCATCTCACAGGAGTTTGAAGAATTTTAGTTTTATTTTGAAAGGAAATCTCACACCCATATGTCATGTGTTCATCTCGCAAGGTTTTGTGAAGGTTAAACTCTCTTTTGTGAGTAGATTTATTTCCTTAGTGCCACATGTCTTTCTTGGTGTAACTAAATGCCTCCATACGTATTACTTCTGTGGGCTTGGTTCTTTTGCAGTTCAACACAGTTTCCAATTTATGGTTCGGGTATAATTACCATGAGTCCATTGTGATGATTGCATAGGGAATGGTAGCTGAATAGAATGATAAAGCATCATATTTTGTTAATGGATCAAGCACTATTGTTAGTTTTTTAGAGTTGGCGATGGAGATGCAACTTCTTGGTTTCATGGAGCGAGACACCTAGCTGTCTCTAAAACCACTTTCTATTATGGAGAATCAAGACTGTGCTTTAGCCTATCTATGGAGAGATTTATGTTTTGAAAGGACATTTTGTTTTTGGGACTTTTTCATAGATATTAAAGAACTACTTTTTGCTAGCCTCAAACTGAATTTTGTTCATTTGAATCAATATAATACAAATCAATCGTGCTTTTGGCCCTTTGATCTTGAAAGATTCATTATTCATGTATATTTTATGTGCTATTTCCTGACTTTAGTGCATGCATCTTTGATTTTTTCAAAGTAGATTATGTTATAAGCTTCTATGTTATGTGTTTATCATTGTATGGTTCACTCTATGTCTCATATTGAAGGGTTTTTGTATACCTCTGACTGTGTCCTACATATAATTGTAGTAAGGTTTCCTTGAGATTTCATTTCTCATAATGGCTTGTGTATTTGAATTTTAAAGTGTTCCAAAAGCTTTGGGTATCACATTATAATAGTTTAGAATACTTTTTCTCTTTTTCCCTCGATAGAGTGGTGGAACCCAGATTTACAAATAAAATTTGGACATGGAAATAGATCAGGGAAGTCTTCCTTATATTCATTATTATGATTTATTCTCTTATTTATTCCTTTCATTTTATAGTTTACGCTTGCAAAAATCCTAATTTGTGCATTCATCTTATTAATTCATACATTTCTCCTGTTAAAATTGTCTATGTTTAAAGTCTCACATTCTACAGCCTACAAATTTTTGAATTCATAAAACTAGCCATTGAAAGTCTTTTCGTGGGTTATTTAAGCAAGTTTTATTTTTCACAGGTCCGCTTAAATATCTTTCCATTTTCTAAAATATCGATTACTAGTGTTATCCCTTGATCGGCAAGATGAAGCTATTTAATCTTCAAGGGAATGCGCTTGGCTTACACGAGTACTTTGATCACGGTTGACAAAAGTCAAAAAAAAATTATGTATCGAGCAAGTAAATATCCATCCGACGGTCGGAGTGTTTCCTTAAACACAAGATGAATGCTATCTATCTATTAAGGCATCATGCCTAAGTGACACACATCCTTGGCCCACCGACGTACAAGGATAAGATGACGAGGATACAGGTGGCATCATTTGGTTTGTTGGGGGATACACGTCAGTTTACATGACATATCTTTCAACGGTTAATAGTCGTACATGATCTATGTTTGGCATAATGCCTTAAAGATAAGATGCATGATATCTATCCATTAAGGAATCATGACATGCCGCCATGTCTCCTAGCCCCATTTAAAGTTTGAGCGATGTAGGAGGAAGGATTTATAGTGGATATTAAACATATCTACAATCGGCATTCGCTTGCCTTGAAAAGTTGCAAGTTATTTATCTATCACAAGAGTGTGCCTGATCGTCGCATGTCCTAGACCCATTAAAGTCTAAGAAATGAAATAAAAAGATCTACGATTTAAATTTGATCTCATCTACGGCTATCATTCACTCTAAATGAAAAGGTGCAGGGTCTTTATCTGGCGTGAGGGCACGATTGGATGGCACATGTCCTGGGCCCACAAGATTGATCAGTGAAGTGAAAAGGATTTTAAAGAAGATCAAATAGTGGAATTCAGATTTGATCTACGGTCATCGCTCAATCAAAATGAAAATAAGAAAGTCTTTTATATGATGCAAGAGTGTGATAGAGTGACATGTGTCCCAGACCCACTACACTCTCAGCAATGAAGAAAAGGGAATATTGTTAAACTCTGATTAAATTTCATGGATATCAGTGCAGGCATAATGCCTTAAAGAGAAGATGCATGACTTTTACTCTTCAAGGCATTACGCGATCTTGACATGTGTCCTTGATAGTAAAAAGATAGAGTGCCCAAGTGACAGTGATGACTGGGATTTCCTTTTGTCATTTTTTATTTTAATATTAATTTTATATCTCTTAGGTTTTGGTTTATTATTTGATACGTAGACATCGTTGTGCAGGGTTTTCAAAAGGTGGTGAAACATGAAACTATCTACTGATAGAGTATTGCGACCATGATGAAATATAGGATGATTACCACATACAAACATGCTTGTAGGATTTAGGATTCTTATAAAGAGAAAGGATACCAGAAGATAGTCGACGATGTCAGAGATGATATCCTTTATCAGAAGAAGAGATACTTGATGAAAACAAACATGCTTGCAAGATTCTTATAAAGAGGAAGGATACCAGAAGATAGTCGACATGCCAGAGATGATGTCCATTATTAGAAGAAGTGATACTTGATGAATACATTTGGTCAAAGTACTGTGATAATGCATTATCACTATTTGATAAATTGAATATGAATCAATACAAATTTATTAAGAAATTATAGTTGAAACCTAATTGGTCAACAAAATATCCTTAACAAGGATGATTATTCAATCCTTCAAATGTACTTAATGTTCAATTCTCGATCCTAGGATTAGGTATTAGTTATGAACAGATGTGTTGATTTGAAGCTTGTTCGCATCCTTTGGAATTGATATAAATAAGGATACCAAGATCAATACCAGGGGGATTATTATTATGGTTACTATAGTCAGATTGGATAGTTTGGATCAACAACTATAACATGAATTAAATTGTACCATTTTTTAAAATCAATAAGATAAGTAAACATTTTTCTCGCATCTGTGGGAATAGATATCTTTCATTTTAGATTAGTCTCTTAGATAAAATCTATAGATTTCCTTCAAAGTGATAGGTTGGTGTAGCATTCCTGATTCAGATTCATAGTTCTTATTATCAATTGGTCTTTTCATCTTGTATGGTTAAATTCAATTGATTCTGGCCATAATCAATTGGCCTGTCATTTGAAAATTGATTTAGTTGAGATAAATATGAATTAACTTAGGTTATATGTTCATTTTATAACACCTCTGAAGTGATATGTTTCTTGTATATTGTCTCTAAGGTTGTACAAATGATTGGGATGATCTTGACTCTATTACCAATGAGAAAATAAGGCACTGGTCTATATATATTATATTATGGTCATTTAATTCATTTTTAATAGTTTGTGATATTATATCCATCTATACTTTTCAATTTATATATACAAACATTCTTTAAACATTTTAAAGCATCTCAGTTATCATTTTATCACATATTTCTTTTTTAGTTAAGGTTTTCTTTCAATTTCTTTGCCACACTTGGAGGAATAGAGTGTTGAAGTTTTCCTCATCTGCTATAAAAGGCCTTGAAACTTGAAGGATAAGTTTAAGGTGTAGGCCTACCAGCCTTGGTTCTACAGAGCCATAATTGCAGAAGGTTTAAACTTGATTTGGTTAAAACCTTGTTAGTTGGCCAGATCACTTGGGTTTCCCACCATTGGATTGGCAATTCCATAGGAAATCCAATTTGTTGATTTGAACACCAACATAGAGTACAAAGAGTTGGCTTCAAAAATCCTAGAGGTTTCTCAATGAAATAGCATAAGGTCCCAGTTCACTAAGCTTCATATAGGCCATTTATCTGAATGCAATTTTAAATATCAACAGTTCTTTTTTGGCACACCTGATGGGAGTGATAAACACATATAGACTAAAGTTTGATTAGGTGCATGAGATAAAAACTAGTCACTAGATCCCAAACTAATTTCACCCCTTATTTTCTTGTCCCTCCATTGGTCTTTGGCCATTACAGAGGTATTTACGCACAAGGTTTCCATAATTGGGCACAGTGTCAAGCACAACAACAGTCAATGGTGTAGAATCCTACAAGGAATTTTGTGGCTTGGAACACTAGAAGTCCTCTAGTTCCCCCTACCCCTCTAGCAGTCTGGGGGAAGATTTCCACTTCAGCTCTAAAATCTCTTCCTAAGTTTTCTAGAGAAGACTTCAAGACGCCTAGAGAGTATTTTCAAGATATGGAAGAGGTATGTACACTTCATAATATCACACAAAAAGATGTAGCTTTCAGACTTTTGGCAATGTATTTCAAAGGAAAAACTCAAGAATTGTACTGCTCCCTTCCAACCAACTCCATTACTAAGTGGGATGAGTCGGGGGACCCCTTCTATGAAAAAAATTTAGTGAAGGGATATTGATCCTCGTTTCTCTAATAGTTGATCACCATCAAGCGAGCTCTACAGGAAGCCATTAAAGATTTCAATACAAGATTTAACAAGACTTGGCATAGAATCCATGTTGTCATGCATCCTCTAGTTGACATGGCTTATGTTTTCTACCTTAAGGCTTTCAACCCCAGCATCTCAGTGATGATCCAATATATGGGTGCACATACTTTACCGTACGCTTATAAATTTTTTTGTAAGGGCTGAAAATAGCCTCATTAACGTAAGCCAACTTCCACCTAGACCTATTATACCCATCTTTTTGTATTTGCAAGATACCCCTATTCCACTTGAAGCCATCCCAAGCATTGTTCCTATACCCCAAACTCATTAGTATTACCCAAATTTGCAACCTAGTAGCTTAACCACTCAGCCTAGTAATGCACCTCCTCCTATTGCTCTAGCATTTGAAGTGGATGATATAAAGAATTTTGCTACAAAATTTTTCAAGCAAGATTATCAACTTAAAGAGACAATAAACCTCATCTTCTAAACTGCCATATCAGAACTATCATTCTGAAAAGCCCAATTACTAGAATAACCAAAACCACAGAGGTTCAAAGTTTGGCTAGCCACAAGCCAATAACTAGTTGGTTATTGTTCCTTCACCTTTGCAAGTTGTTCTGCTAGCCAAAATAGAGATCTGGTACTTGACCAAAATAACCTGGATGATGATACTCAAAATGCATGGTATTTCCCTTGCAAAGAAGAACACACACCAAGGAACTCCCCATGAGGAAATCTGCAGCAACTTATTGTGGAGTAGAGAGCTGAAGGTATTTCTATTAATCCAAGCATGTACGCATCTCCCGACATGGAGACTACTGTGCTTGCTTCTCAAATGCAAGGTGTGTCATTAGAAAGAGAGATGGAAATCACACATAATCATGCATTGTTCTCATGGATGGAGGATGAGGAGGTGATTCTCGCAAACCATTTGAATCCTAATGATGCTTCTACGTCCACTTCCAAAGTACCCCAAGTGCAATCTGACTACAATCTTCACTCCAAAAGGTGAAACATAGGTGAGAAAGTGTTCCATCCAGCTAAGCCTAGCACCAAAAAATCTATGCTCGAGCCCACTTTTGTTTCTCCCTATCTAAATCCAAAGGAGACAAATTACAAGTATGGGGAGCCAAAGCAAGCCATACTAGTGTAACACCCCAAAATTGGCACCTTACAATTATAATCAATTTTGGTGCATTTTCTCATCATTGAAGTCCTATTGTACTAGGAAAATTCTTCTTCCTAATTGTCTTTAATTGACTTATTTGAATGGAATATCCTCAAAAGAATTCTATAATTCGATGTGAAAATTCACCCATGTGGAAATAATTCATTTCTTTAATTAAATAATTCCTCATTTTGTCTCACCTTCCTCCATGGAGATGAAGAGTCAACCGTTTCTTTCCAAGAAACTCTTCATCCTCTTTCCAGGTTCTTCTATATTATGGACCTTCTCTTCTTCATTTGGGAGGAGCAATTTTAGAGTACCAAAACTATAGTGAAATCTTGTCTCGATTCTCTCATGTTTTCAATCATTTATTGCATAATTAGTATAATTTCATTTAGAGTAATGATATTTTGCATCTTAAATTATTTTTCTTATGTATCAAATAGCTTAACTATATCATCTTTTTTCAAGATCTTATCTTAAAACATGCATTTCCATTCTTAGATGATAATTGCATCTCATATAGAATAAATGGTATTTCAATTTTTATAATGCTTTCAAATCCTCCATTTTAGCAATGGTCATGGTTGTTGGCTCTCATTCTAAGAGTAATTGAAAAACCCCAACTAAATAGGAGGCAACAGGTCGATTCAATCAATATTGTGGAATGGACAATTCATGTTCATTTTCGCAATTCGATGATTGAGCAATGACTATGTTGTGTTTGTACCTGATTTAGAGGTCACATTCAAACACATACAACTAGCTACCCTAAATGTGGTTGGGAAACTGAAGAAATCCCCTAGATGTGTGCCCCTTTGGGATATCCTTACCATTCCAGGCCATAGGTCATTATTGCAAGAAGCATTGTCTATTTCAGGAAGCCCCCAACTCAAGCAAAGAAGAAGAGGAAATCAGAAAATAGGTGGGGTCTAGAAATAAAATGCATATTCATAATGCTCTCATTAACCAGGGAGTTTCTAACACAAGTGCCAAGGTAGAGAGGCCCAAACATAACCCATTTTACTTAACATTGATTTTCAATGGCACAGTTTTGCACAATTCCATTATTGATAGTGGGGATAGTACCACAGTCATACCAAAGAAAATTACTAAAGCCCTACGTCTTGAATATGAACCCCTAGATAAAAGAGTCATGGAGCTTGATGGAAATAGAGTTTAGACTATAGGGTCATCAAAAATATTTCTCTTACCTTATATGCTTTCCTAGGTGTAACTATGTTATACGAGGTAGTTATTATAGATATTCCCACTCTATTTAGGCTTTATCTCTCCTGGGACTTCACTACAAGAATAGGTGGATATTTGTCTTTATACTGGTCACACCTTATCTTGATAAATAAATATGAAACTAAGCTTAAGATTGTCTCTGAGAATTTACACACTGAGTATGTAGTATTTGAGGCCTTGACCAACCCTGAATCCTAGGAGGCAACACTTGAAGAGCTTCTAAAGGATGAGGAAATCGCTGAGTTTGGAGCAATAAGAGAAACACTCCTGAATAATTATGTTGACTCTAGCCAATTTTCAGATTATCACTCCACTATTCCTTGCACTTATTTAATCTATGAGGAAGATCATGATTTTCCTCAAGTGACTAAAGATGTTTCTATGGAAGAAGAGGACAATAGGAACAAAAGCTTTGTTCTATGGACTTTGCACTTCAACGGAGGTAGATGAAAGAAGGGTTCTAGCATGGCTATTTGTTTAACATCTCCTACTAGAAAGAGAACTTTGAGATCTTTCCACATTCAATTTCCATGTTCCAATAATGAAGCATTGTAAGAAGGACTCATTCATGGGATGAGTCTTGCAGAACGAATGGGAATTGAGAAATTGAGAGTGCTCAGAGATTCTAAGATGGTTTTTCACCAAGTGCGTAAAATGGTTGTTACTAAGAATGTACGCATGTGTTCCTATCTCCACATAGTGTGGGCTCTCATAGAAAGATTTGACACTTTTAACATTCAAGTCATTCTCAGAAAGTTGAATATTGTTGTGGATAACCTAGCCACTGTCGGCTTTCATTTTAGTTATATTTCTGATTTGCTGGAAAATAAGAATACAACCTGCATAATTGTTAGGCCCACAATACCTGACAATGATAAAAACTAGCAAGTGTTTGAAATTGATGGCTAGGTCACTGCATTCATACAACATTTTAGGGAATTTGTAGAACAAATGCAGTAAAAAATTGTTGAATCTTATGAGGATCAAGTCATCTATCTAAGAGGAAATAATCTTCCTAGAGGGTTTATCACTATGAATAATATCTTTGATTGCAATGATTCTAGAACTACCTGGATGAAGTTCACAGTGAATGAATGTGACTATAGTGACATGGAGGTCAGAGAAGGAAAAGTGCTAAAATTTGGGAACAATGTTCCTCAGCACGACCAAGACCAACTAATACAACTCTGCAAAAAATACAAGGGTGTAATTGTCTAGTCATATGATGACCTCAAAGGCTATGACACGTCGGTCATCTAGCACACTATTGATTTGATGAAAGGATAAAATCTATTTCAATAGAAAAAAGTTCCCATGAATCCCAAGATTGAATCTCTGATGGCTTAGGAATTGAAAAATATTGTTGATTCCCATGTCATTTACCCTATAAAGCATAGTATCTGGGTGTCTAATATGGTCTCCATCCACAAGAAGAATGGAGACATATTATTGTGTGCGGATTTACGCAATGTGAATAGAGAATCCTTAAAGGACCATTACCCTTTTCCATCCATGGAAGTGATATTGCAGTCTATTGTTGGATCGGAGATGTTTTCTCTCCTGGACAGATTCTCGGGTTACAATCAAGTGCTAGAGAAGGAAGAATATCAACACAAGGCTACATTTATCACTAAGTGGGTAACGTTCACATATGCTAAGATGCCTTTTGTCTTGTCCAATGATGGTTCTACTTTCCAACGTGCAATAGATATTACATTTAAGAACCTCATCAACAAGATCATCCTGATTTATCTAGATGATCTCACCGTTTTTTCAAAGTCTTCTGTGGAGCATTTTAATCATCTAGAACTTGTTTTCCAAAAATTCCAAGAGCTCAACATTTCTTTGAATCCAAACAAGTGCATGTTTGGAGTTCCCCAATAGAAATTTCTCAAACATGTGGTGTCTAAAGATGGCATGGCTATTGATCTAAACTGAGTTAGATCAATCTAGGAATTGTCATTGTCTGTGAACAAGAAAGGTGTGCAATCTTTCCTAGGAAATATTAATTTTGTTAGTAAATTCATCATTGAATTTGTAGGACTGGTGAGACCCATAACATTAATGCTCAATAAGGATCTCCAATTTAAATAGACTTCGTAAGCAAGAGAAGCTTTCAGGAAAATAAAAGAGGCTATTGCATCTACCTCGGTTCTGGTAAACCTATTTTATCAAAGGATTTCATCATGTATGTCTATGAAATAAACTTTAGCATCGCTATGGTGTTAGCGCAAAAGGATAAAGAAGGTACAAGTGAGCATCCTATTGCTTCCTACTCCAAGACCCTAAAATATTATGAAATTAAATATAATTTTGTGGAGAAGCAAGTTTAGGAAATAGTTAAGGGTTTGAATAAGTTTAGGCATTTCATTTCTTCCAACAAGACAACCGTCTTTGTTTCCCACTCTAGTGTCTATAAATACATTATGGAGGGTGAGATTACTAAAAAAGGGGTTAACTAGATTACTAAAATTATGGAATATGACATTGATTCTTTTCCTACCAAAGTAATCCAAGGTAGAGGATTGTGCGAGTACATTTCTCAAGAAGAATGAACCTCAAGTGTGGAAGTAGAAGAAGAAGTCCTCATACATCAAGCTTCGGTCAAGACATGCTAAGTGGAAAAAATAACATAGCTTAAGCAGAGTGGGAGATACCCTTATCATCTCCCTGTTAGAAAGAAGAGATACTACAAACTGCAAAATGTTGGATTCCTCTTAGTTGATGACATTTTATTCAAAATAAATTTTCATGGTTTGCTCCTTCACTTTGTTGGAAAGAAAAATGCAGAGAGGATCCTAAGAAAATTCCATATTGGCTCCATAGGGGGACACTTTTCTTCTCAAACTACTACCATGAAGATAACTTTCACAGGGTACTATTGGTCATCCATTTTCAATGATACACAAGCTTTAGTTTATGGATGCCATGAGTGTTTTTTTTATACTGGAAAACAGAGGAATTTAGTTATGCCTCTACACTCTATAGTGGTGGACAAGTATTTTTCATAGTGGAGCCTAGATTTCATCAGGATGATAAATCCACATTCAAGCATCGGACACAAATGGATTCTCACCACTACGTAATACTTTACCAGATGGACAAAGCTGACCCCTCTTAAGAATGAAACAGAAGGTGAAATCTTAAACTTCCTGGAAGAGCTTGTAGCATATTTCAGCCCATCAATGACTATTATTTTTTATAACACCAAAGCTTTCCTCATATCACAGCTCATTGAGATCACTATCTGTAATGAGATCCACCATGAGATGTTATCCAATTACTATCTACAAGGAATTGGCCTCACAAAATCTACCAACAAGAATATGATAAAGTTAATCAAGCAAATAGGAGTTGAACATAAGTGTAACATAAAAAATAGATATCACCAAAATGTAAAGGAGAAAAATGGGTTTTAGGAGATGTAAAGATGAAAAAGCTTTGGTTAATTGTTATTTGTGTTGATTTCCTTAACCCTAATTTACACTTACTTGAATTTGATTGATTGTATATTGCAATTGTGATTGTGATTAAGGGAAGATAAGATGCTCCTTTCTTTCACCCTCAAATACACAAATAGGAGATCCAATTTTGATCAAACCCAAAGGGTTAATACACAAATGAATCCACTATTTGGAAAGAGACCAAGAAAGTGGATCTTAAATTCTATAAATTAATTTATTAATATGATTAATGATGGTAATTGAAAAGAATAGGAGAAAGTACCAACCTTCCAAAATGGCAGATCAAAGATTGTTGTTTTCTGAGATCTGTAGACTATTTCTGGAGACGCTGACAGTTGATACCGAACTGGAACATAGAGACGGACAAAACCTAGAAATATTTTTCTGTTTCGATGTCATCTTATGAAAACGGTTGACCCTGTACCACTTTTACCAACTCGATCTACTCAACTCTGAAAGTGTCCCTGTTCGCACAGTCCAAAAGAAATCCAAAAAGAGTATCTAGATCTGGCCTTGAATTTATAGTCCCGAACCTGTACCTGCAAGAAAAATGTTTGTTTGTTGTTGGGGATGGGTTTTCCTTAGTCAAACCCCGATTTAGGAATTAACCTTGAAATAAATAAAGTATGGAAAGCTAACAAGTAGTAGAATTGAATCTAATAGTGAAGCTATGATATTGAATAGATATGCAATTGTAATTCAAATGTAGCAAGTATGTAAA
>MU226051.1:2420525-2430549 GCA_018584345.1 Thuja plicata | reverse complement strand
TTGAAGGAAGATCACACCACCATGATGGCTAGATCTAGGATTTGAATAACGAATCTTGAATGTTTGCACCTAATCCCTTCAAAGGCTTGAAATCTTGAATCCTTGATCTTCAATGGAGAACTTGAATACTTGAGAAGAAGAATTGAACACCTTGAGAGCTTGAAAACATGTATAGAAATGGATTCTTGAACAAAATCTTGGCTAGAGCTTTTTGCACTTGGAAGACTTAGTTCGCTCGATGATGGTTAGAGAAAGTGAGAGGAGAAGGCTCCCTTTTATATGAAATTTGGGCACAATCTTCTAAGGAGGTCTACATAGGATAATTAAATCATCCTTTAATCCTTTACCCCTAGGAGAGGACCTATATTAAATATAATTTAGGACTCCATGCTTCGGAGCCCGTAACAGCCTACCCGGAAGCGGGAAGAAACTTTTTGCAAAGACTGACAACCCGAGAACTGCAGGGTTCTGGGTTTTGGACCCTGGGACAGGGTCAAGGTCGGCCCTATCCTAGGATAGGGCTGAGCTTGACCCTATCCTAGGGTAGGGCTGAGGTTGACCCTATCCTAGGAGGTCGACCCTGTCCCTGTATCCCAGAAATAGAGTCCTGCAACCCAGAATGCAGAAATCAGTCCCGAAAGTGGTATAAGGAGGAGCAGATCAGGGGGAATGATTTAGAAATGGGGGGATGATGTAATGGAGGTAAAATTCATTCCCTAAGGAGGGCTAAATTATCTTAACATGGAAGTGCTTCCATTTTAAGATGATACAATAAGCGAGAATGACATAAGCATGTATGGAATGGTTTATGAGTTGATCTCATAACTTCGAAGAAAATTTTAAAGGCCTCACCCTATGAGCTTGTATATAGTAAGGATGTTGTTTTCCCTATTTTCATGGAGCATTATAGTTTCTCAAGGCCACTAATATTGAAGACACTTCCCCCTTAGAGGTCTGATTAGAAGATTTTTTGGAACTGCAAGAGAAAGCAGAAAAATCCTTCGCGGCTATGAATAAAAGGAAAGGCATGGTTAAGAATGGTTTGACAAAAAGATCCCCTAACCCATGTTCAAGTAAGGAGACCCGGTGTTGAAATATAATGAGTGCGGAGTAAAACATAGTGATCATGCTAAGTTTGACAGCCTCTAGGAAGGCCCTTTATGCATTTCCAAGTTCAAAGAGCATATTTTCAATCCGTGAGTCTTCTGGGATCTTAGTCAATGGGATCCACCTAAAGCATTTCAACTAATCCCGCAATCTTGGCTTGTATATACTGTAGATATTAGTGTGTTTTTTTTTAGTCATGTGTTCAATAAGTTTAAAGGAATTTTTCCTTTAAGAAAGGTTTTAGCTTTTTAGGTCCCTATTATTTTTCAAAATGCGTAAGGAAGATCTCAAGGAGATTTTTAGAGTATTCAAATGTTTAATTTTGTCAATACGCTACTAATGTAACACTAGTCTTGCTACTCCCTAGCTTCCTCTAGGGGCTCCTAAGTCACTCTATTGGCCTACTAGGGTTCTTCAACTAACCCTGTCCTCCTTAGGATTCTTCTCACAAGATCTTAATCTCTTCAACTAGTGAAAACCAACAATGTAACATCAAAACACTCCATGTTCTCTCCTAGGATTCAATGGGCCTTTCTTGCTCCATCTGCACAAACTGACCCCAATGGGTTCCAAACTCTTCCATGTGGAAAGGTAGTCTTCAATATTTTGTATTGGAGTAATTCCAATGTCTGCAAATAGCTTGGGGATTGAAACCCTCAACAAGTTCCAAATTCCAAGTCAATTACACCCAAAAGAGGGCTACTAGCATTAGGCCTAGTTAGGCTCATTTTCTGCAATATCTTGAAAAAACCCTTAACACATTAGAAAACTAAAACCATATCTTGATACCCTTTTCCAAGGACCTGATGATTTTCTAGGTCTTGGCTTCCATAGGTGTTCGTACAGTACCTCCTACAAAGGTGCCTAAAATTTAGGGGTTTTGGACTTTTCACTGTCTACAGAAGAAATTGATGTTCTTGGCTAAAAAAACAACACACCCAAACCTATCCTCTTGGTTAGGGTTCCTTCACCCAACACACTACCTTCCCACAATGCTTTATTGAAGCAATGAATTCTTTCAATCCCTCCAAAATGCTCTGCAACTGCTGGTGATCCCTACCCATGCATCTCTGGCTCGCCTAGGGCATCACCTTATAAATAGCTTCCATACTTCTCTATGTCCCTCCTTCAATATACATAATTATGATGGAGTCACCTTCCATAATCCAAGAGCCCATGCAAGTGCCACAATGGAAAATGGATCTATGACTCCATTTGCATACAGTGCTCTAAACAAACCAGCGACTAGACAGGAAACAAAAGATTTTCTAAAAGAAACTAAAACTATTAAATCTAAAAAATTACCACCAAAAAAAGTATTGAAACAATCTACATTACCATAAAAAATGCTTACAGAACTTCATTCAATCCATTACAAATAAAAATGCATACAAAATGATTAAATTGTGACTATTCTTCAATTCTACAGTCTGTACATACTCTGACATGCCAACCCTTCAAAATGCTGGAGAATATCCTTATGTAGTTGACCCCATCACTACAACACTATTTTTAGATAGTTAAGGAACTAATTCCTTCGAAATTTCATTCTTGCTCACAATGTTGTCAATGTTGTCAATGACAACATTGACAACTTTTGCAACTTTTTGGATATGGTATCCAAACTTGGTCAAATGTTGTCCAAACTTCCCTAAATCACTAATTAAGGTGTAATAACATCAAAAAGGACCCCTAATCCCTTTCTTGGCCAATTGTTGCACTAAATTCACAAAAAACCCTAATAGACTTAGATTGGACTCAAAGGTCACTAAGGACCTATCAAGACATCCTCTCACTTAACCCTCTACACACTAGGACTTACATGTCCCTTTATTAATCTAGTGGTCTAGATAGAACCACTACAAGCCAAAAAATCAAAGAATCCCTAGGTTACATTGCATAATTATCCCTACCTAGGTGCTCCTACACCATACTCCCCCACAAAGGAAAGCTATGTCACTCCTGTTGACAGTATATCCTCTGAAATGCCCACCTTCTTAAAGTCTACCTCTGCAATCCATAAGGCCTCTGACTCTGGTCTATCCTTCCACTGAATCAAATGTTCCATGTAGACTTTATGTCTTGTATTCTTCTTAACCCTGGAATCCAGAACCTTGTCAGCTACCAACTGAAACTTTGGAGGTAAAACTGTAGCCTCCACATCATCACTAATCCCTTGACTAGTTGGATTAATCTCCTCCATCTTCCCCCTGAACTGGATTAAGTCATGAACATTGAACACCGGAGATATGCTCAACTCTGAGGGCAAGTCAACTTTATAGGCATTATCCCCATATTTGGCCAAGATTTTGCAAGGTCTCACCCTTTTCATCTGAATCTTGGTAGGGACACCCTTTTGTAGCCTTGATTTGTTCAAGTGAACCATTACATAGTCACACACCTCAAACTGAACTTCTCTCCTCTTTTCATCCACGTTGAGCTTCAACTTTTGTTGACTATCTTGGATTTGCTTCTTGACCTGGTCTTGGATCTCCTTCATAGTATGGGTTAAGTCCTTAGCATGATCACTTCTATATTCCATACCTCCAATATCCCTGATCTCACAAACACCCCTAGGGTGCATGCCATAAACTACCTCAAATGGGCTTCTTCCTGTCATTTTGTTCTTACTGTCATTGTAACTATATTCTACTTGGGGAATGACTACATCCCAATTCTTCCCATAATCCTTAGTTAGGAACCTCAATAGGTTACCCAACACCTTGTTTACCACCTCAGTTTGGCCATTAGTCTGAGGGTGGTAAGTTGAACCAAAAGATAGATTCATACCAAATCTAGTCCACAATGTCCTCCAAAAATGGCTCATGAATTTCACATCCCTATCTGATACTATACTCAAAGGAGGACCATGAATCCTCACAATCTCCTTAAAAAACAAATAGGCTATGTGGCTAGCATCATTAGTAGTCTTACATGGAATGAAGTGCCCCATTTTACTAAATCTATCAACAACTACATAAATGCTATCATACCCCTGCTTGGTTTTGGGTAGGCCTACAATAAAATCCATACTCACACACTCCCATGGCCTATTAGGGACTGGTAGAGGCTGATACAACCCTACATTACTCATTCCTCCTTTTTCCTTCATGCAAACAACACACTGTTCTACATATATGATGACATCTTTCACCAACTTTGGCCAATGGTAGAACCTTTGCACTAGCTCTAAGGTCTTGTTCATACTAAAGTGACCACTTAGAGATCCATTATGTTTCTCCTATATGAGATTCATCCTCATAGATCCTCTTGGCACACATAACTGGATACCCTTGAATAATAGTCCATTTTGTCAAGTAAACTCTGAGAACTTGCTATGAAAATGGTTTTGAAATTCAACACATACCTTATATGCTTCCCCAAATTCCTCATCTTCCTTGTATAAGTCTCTGAAACTATCAATGCCAATGCTATTTAGTTGGACTTCTTGGACTATCAATAACCTCTGGCTTAAAGCATATGCCACCTTATTAAGCTGTCCCTTCTTATGTTGTAGTAAAGGTGAATGCTTGTAAATAATCCATCCATTTCAAGTGCCTATTGCTTAATTTTTTGTGTGTATTAATGTAACTAAGGGCTTGGTTATCAATGAACACCACAAATTCCTTAGGCAAAAGATAATGCCTCCATTTTCTCAAGGTTTTAACTAAAGCATATAGTTCCAAATCATAAGAAGAATATTTCTTCTTAGCCTCATTTAATTTCTCACTAAACAAGGCAATTGGCCTACCTTCTTGACTCAATACACCCCCTACTACCATCCCTCTTGCATCACACTCAATGGTGAACAATTTCTCAAATTTAGGCAATTGTAGGACAGGTTGAGTAGCCACTTGTCTTTTCAACATCTCAAAGGCTTTCTCTACTTCTAAGGTCCACCTAAACTTAGTTTTGACCCCACCCTTAATAGTATCCATCAATGGTGCACATATCCCACTAAAATATCTATAAAACTATGCAAGGCCATGAAAGCTCCTTACCTCAGTGGCTGTGGTAGGTGGAGGCCAGTTTAGGATAGCAGCAACCTTGTCTTGGTCCATCTTCAAAGACCCTTTGGACACTACAAATCCCAAATACACTAGTTCTTGTTTGAAGAACTCACACTTTTCAAGGTTGATAGCCAATTTCTCTTCATGCAACCTCTTCAATACTGCCTCTACATGTCTGATATGCTCCTCTCTTGTTTTGCTAAATATCAGTGTATCATCAAGATATACCACCACAAACTTCCCTATGAAGTCCTTGAGAACCTCATTCATGATCCTCATGAATGTTCTTGGAGCATTAGAGAGGTCAAATGGGATGACAATCCATTCATATAACCCATCAGTGGTCTTGAATGTTGTTTTCCATTCATCAGCTTCCTTCACCCTGATTTGGTGATACCCACTCTTCAAGTCCAGCTTGGTAAAGTACATTGCCCCTCCAAGGCAATCCATAAGATCCTCTATCCTAGGTATAGGGAACCTATACCTTATTGTGATCATATTTATATCCCTTGAATCTTTGCATAGTCTCCATTTTCCTCCCTTCTTGGATGCCAACACAACCGAGACTGCACAAGGGCTAATACTCTTCTTGATCAAACCTTGATCCAAGAGTTCTTGCAATTGTTTGGCTACCTCCAATTTTTTATCAGGAGTAATCTTGTATTCTACTTTGTTGGGAAGAGATGCCCCTGGCACAAATTCTATTTGGTGACTTATTACCCTCTTAGGTGGTAGGGTTGCAGGAGTGCCATCACTCACTATGTCCTTATACTTCTCAAGAAATTCTTGCACCTCTGGTGGTAATGGCTCCTTCACTAATTTTTCTTCCTCCTTGGGTCTTAGCACAATGGCATACCCTTCACTCTCATCATCCTTGATATCTTTCACAAACTGTTTCCCACTATACAACATCACATTAGGAGTCCTTGATTGTGGGTCTTCATCTTCTAGTAAAGACTCAATTTTTAAAGTCTTTCCTCCTTTTTTGAAGGTGATGGGATTCTCCTTCCCATCATATACTACCCCATTATGAAATTTCCAATGCCTTCCAAGTATCAAATGGAAAGCATCCATTGGTAGGATGTCACAAAGTAGCCTATCTATGTACCCTGCAATTGAGAACTCAACCCCAGTTTTCTCATTGACCAATACACTTTGTCCTTTGTTGAGCCATGTCACTTTATATGGATTCACATGGGGTATCTTGGCTAGCTTGAGTTTTACTATTGCCTCCTCTGAGATGATATTATCTGTGGATCTAGAGTCCACAATCACTTTACAAACCTTACTAAGAATTTTGCATCTGATTCTAAAGAAGGCCCTCCTATGTTTGGGCCCATCCTTGATTGGTTATCTTATCAATACTCTTTTGAACATTAATTTATCTCCCATCTCTGAATCTAGATGTTCAATCTTAGGTGCTTTGACACTTGAAGTGTCCTCATGTGCATATGCTACCCTCTTATCACTGTTTGCTGCAGAAGGTTTGTCAAGACATCTATAGGTTGGATGGCCTGATTGCCCAGAATAATAACACTTCATGGTTGCAAAGTAAGAACTACTCCTACCTCCTCTTCCTCTATTAGGACCACCATGATTAACCTTGCCTCTATTATTTCCTCCTCTTAAACTACTTTTAGTCTGCTACTCTGTCAACTTGTTCTCTCCTTTTGACCTTTGTTCACTACCTATGCCTTGGTAGCCTCCTCTTTGACCCCTTTGGTCTCTTCCTCTACCTCTATTATTCTTGAAACTAGAGTCACCCTTATTCTTATTCTTTTCCTCCACTCTTATGGCCTACTGATGACATTTTTGTATTGTAGTTGGATTCCATAGGCTAATCTCCTCTTGGATGTTCCACTTCAATCCACCCAAGTATCTAGCCACTTTGATTGACTCCTCTTCTTGCAATTTAGACCTTAGACACAATCTCTGGAATTACTCAATATATGAGGCCACATTTAGGTCCTTTTTTTTCAAGTTTTGTCTCTTTCTATGGAGTTGGATTTCATAATCCTCTGGGAGATAATTATCCTTCAACTTGGTCACCATGACATTCCAGTTTTCTATTCATTGCTTTCGCATTCTTACCCTCTCATCCTAAAGGTATTTCCATCAAGTCAACGCTAACCCTCTGAGTCTATACTTGGCCACCTTAAGCTTTTGGGCTTCATTCACACCCTCACACTTGAAATGGTTCTCCATTCCCTCTATCCAATCCATTACCTCTTCAATATCCATCTTGCCACTAAACAAAGGGATTCCTTCCAATTCTTTGCCACCCAATGCTTTGATGGACTTAAAGAATGGCTCTTCATTCAAGATAGGATTAGGTTCTAGAATGATGTCTTTCTCATCAACCTTCTTTCCCCTATCACTGCTTTCCACCCCTTCTCTGATCCTAGTTGCTTCATTAGCAACTTCGTCAAGCCTCAACTTCATACCCTCTAAGGTTGCCTCAAGGAGTCAGTTCCTCTCCTTTTGCTCATTAACTTCCTTGGCTAATTCTGCATTTTTCACCATCTTGGACTCTCCTACTGATTCTCCTGTAGCTACTAACATGCACTAACTTCCCAAGTTTCTCAACTTGCTCTGATACCACTCTGATGTAATACTAGCCTTGCTACTCCCTAGCTTCCTCTAGGGGCTCCTAGGTCACTCTATTGACCTACTAGGGTTCTTCAACTAACCCTATCCTCCTTAGGATTCTTCTCACAAGATCCTAATCTCTTCAACTAGTGAACACCAACAATGTAACATCAAAACACTCCATGCTCTCTCTTAGGCTTCAATGGGCCTTTCTTGCTCCATCTGCACAACCTGACCCCAATGGGTTCCAAAATCTTCCATGTGGAAAGGTATTCTTCAAGATTTCTTATTGGACTAATTCCAATGTCTACAAATATCCTAGGGATTGAAACCCTCAATGAGTTCCAAATTCCAAGTCAATTACACCCAAAAGAGGGCTACTAGCATTAGGCCTAGTTAGGCTCCTTTTCTGCAATATCTTGAAAAAACCCTTAACACGTCAAAAAAATAACACCATATCCTGATACCATTTTCCAAGGACCTGATGATTTTCTAGGTCTTGGCTTCCAGAGGTGTCCATACAGTATCTCCTACAAAGGTACCTAAAATTTAGGGTTTTAGGACTTTTCACTGTTTACACAATAAATTGATGTTATTGGCCAATAAAAAACACACCCAAACCTCTCCTCCTGGTTAGGGTTCCTTCACCCAACACACTACCTTCCCACAATTCTTGATTGAAGCAATTAATTCTTTCAATCCCTCCAAAATACTCTGTAACTGCTGGTGATCCCTAGCCATGCATCTCTGGCTCGCCTAGGGAATCACCTTATAAATAGTTAACATACTTCTCTGGGCCCCTCCTTTACTGTACATAATGTACATGGAGTCACCTTCCATAATCCAAGAGCATGTGCAAGTGCCAAGGTGGAAAATGGATCTATGACCCCATTTGCATACAGTGCTCTAAACAAACCAGCGACTGGAAAGGAAACAAAAGATTTTCTAAAAGAAACTAAAACTATTCAATCTAACAAACTACCACCACAAAAATTCTTGAAACAATCTACATTACCATAAATAATGCTTACAGAACTTGATTTAGTCCATTACAAAACAAAATGCTCACAAAATGATTAAACTATGACTGTTCTTCAATTCTACAGTCCGTACATACTCTAAAATAAACTTTTCAACCCTTCAAAATGATGGAGAATGTCCTTATGTAGTTGACCCCATCACTACAACACCGGTTTCAGACAGTTAAGGAACTAATTCCTTCAAAATTTCATTCTTGCTCACAATGTTGTCAATGTTGTCCAAACTTCCCTAAATCACTAATTAAGGTGTAATAACATCAAAAAGGACCCCTAATCCCTTGCTTGGCCAATTTTGGCACTAAATTCACAAAACACCCTAATAGACCTAGATTGGACTCAAAGGTCACTAAGGACCTATCAAGACATCCTCTCACTTAACCCTCTACAAACTAGGACTTACATGTCCCTTTATTAATCTAGTGGTCTGGCTAGAACCACTACAAGCCAAAAAATCAAATAAGACCTAGGTTACATTGCATAATTAGCCCTACCTAGGTGCACCTGCACCAACTTCCTTCCTCCACATCTCTCTATTGAAGGTCACGTATCCAACAATGTTAAGCAACTTTGTGTAGTAAGTTTCATGCTTGTTCTGATAAAATTTTAATGATGTATCTTTGAGTTGGTGCACAAGTTCCTAGAAATATTTGATTTATGTTGAATGCGGCAAAAAGGGTAGATGTGATTTTCTAGTCAAAAGGCTGGCAGATATGTGTGCAATAAGACCAAATTTCTGAGAGGAGGTTTCAACGGATATCATACACACAGGGACAGGGCCTGGAATAGTGGCTCGAGAAAGGGTCCCAGCGGGTATGGCAGCTACAGGGGTAGTCAGAAATGGCAGGGATATGGCGGTAGGCACCCTTTGCGGCCACAGCAACAACTATTCGAACAGTTCTATCACCAACAAGAAACATATACCAATGGTAAGGTCTTCACACAGAAGAAACAAGGAGAATATAATATACCATACAATAGACATGTTCGTCAGCCCATTGGATTTCAGTCAGTTCCCTTTGAAAAAAAAAATATGTTAAAGACAGATAAGATAGCCAAAAATGATGATATCATGAAAATCTTTAGAGGGAAAATAACAGTTCAACCGGCAAAGCCTTTTTTTGTTAACCCTAGGTTCCAAATAAAGGCAATATCAAATAACAAAGGAAAAGGCCAGAACAAGCAGATCTACAACATGCCGATAGCAGAGATGCCACGACAGCAAAAGATGGCCTCGAGCTTCCAGTTCAAACCCTCCATACTTCATGCATATTCCACTTT
>MU226051.1:2381322-2412425 GCA_018584345.1 Thuja plicata | reverse complement strand
ATTGTGATTAGGTTGATAATAGATATAAAATGATATCTAAAATGTTAGCTCAGCACAACATTAACCTATTAAAGGTTATTTGTAAGCAAGGCCGAATAGCATATGACATAGAATTCACTAGTCATGAGATATGCCTTGGCTTCTGAGAATTTTGTAAAAACAAAATCCCGAGGGGTTTTAATATGTAATTGACACTGTAAATTATTTTTTTACATGTATATGACAATGATCCCGGGGTTTCTTACTGATTCTTCCACGGGGGAGTTATTGAATCAGATTAATATTATCAATATAAATACGGTGGATAATCCACTTTTGCTTAAAAAAAAAAAAAAATAAGAGCATTAAATCACACGAGTGATGTTAATAGCATTAACCGCCTCACAATGCAACAATAAGTGACCCTTAATGTCTCTTGAGGTACCAAAGCTTTGTGATTAATGTGCATTATGAGAACAACTTTCTCTTGAATATACACGCATTAAGTTTTATTTTCTCTCAAAAAGCCTAGAAATCCCAAAAAGTGTGAATCCCTTAGATAAGTAGTAAAAATTATCTATGGCTACTGATATGGGTGAAATGAGTGTTGTAGCAGGGGCTACATAATTGGTTGATATTTTTGGGGATGTGTCTTTTGCTACTCACACAATGTCTCCCAAACAAGTTTATGCAAATACCAAATTGAGGGATAAAGGAATGACCAAGAATCTAATAGTCTTGGTAGATATGTACGAGAGTGTCTTTGACCCTGATTTGAATGAGAACCCCAAATCCCTCAGAGAAGTTGCATGTGCACAAATGGAAGCTAGTAAGAAGAAGGTGGAGACGTTATCTCTCAATTTCAAACTATGGAACTGTGGTCTTCCATAGTATATGGTACCTAAGTTCCCACATTGCCCAGAATTCATTAATATGTGTATGCAATGTTTTGACATGAGGCTTGGCATTATTCAGGGCACCTAGTTGAAAGTAATGATGAGTGTGGAAGATATTAGGGAAATGCTATGCATCCCTTTGCTAACATCATCCATAGATAAATTCAACAAAGAAAATTTGAAAGCCTACTGGAGTAGTAGGAGAGATGCTTAGGCTTTCTATGACTCAATAATGGGAAAAGACTCCAAAAATAAGGAATCACCAGGGCTTCCTTTATCTATCAATAATATGGTGCCCAAGGACTTGCAGGATGTCTATTCTATGTTGGCCTACATTTATGGTTTTGAACGTGATCTTAGCATCCACCCTTTCCAAATGAGAATGTTGTTTAAGCTTTGCAAGCAAAAGGATCTTTTCAGGTATGACTTTTCCAAAATCTTGGATGATGAGATTCACTCTCAGCTTCCCAATTTCTTACAAAACTATACATTTAGGTATTTTTCCTTCCTTATACACATGTTTTTATATCAGAACGCTAGCTTTTTTGGTGAGATCCTGAACCTAGAAACTCACAACAAAAAAGGAGAGAGACTATCATATCAGTGTGGACACTGATGTTCTCAGCCACATATGATTTTTATACCTTCTCCCATACCTTCCTGATCTCGGCATTTCAAGATCTTTTGGGACTAGACTCCATCCATTGTTTTAATGCATAGTATCTTGGATGGATGACAACTTGTAACCCTTGCTACAAGTGGTTTTCAGGGAGAGTTTTTTTCCCTAATAAGAGTCCATGGCTTCACAAAGGAGTCTTTCTGCTTACCTTTCTATTTATCAAACCGTACCTTGGATCTAGAAGTTTTGAGGTAGTTGGGGGTTATGGAGCAATGCATAAGAGAAGGGAAGAATTATAATTCTATCATGCCTACCAAGAAGACCCTGGGACCTCTCACTCAAGAGAGGAGGCTAGACGTTGAAGGAGTGCTAACATCCAAACATCTCAAAATGGGGCTCCTGTTAATTGATGATAAGTAGATTTTTCACCCCAACAAATGCCTATCAAAGAGGAAAAATTCTATTAAGCATATACCTCATGAATATTAGGGTAGACGTATGAGCCTAGCAGTAGAAGATCTGAGCTTATACATTGATATTTCCCAAATGCCTCAAGAAAGATGCGCTCTCTAGCATAATTTTTATAAGCCCATTTTTACCCCATACCCATTCAACTATAAAATCATATCCACACTTATGAGGAAAATGGATGAAGAGGTATGGTCAGAGGAGATAAAATTGTCATTTTGCATCTACAGAAAGGAAGTTATGTAGACACACACGAGTATTGGGAATTGTCTCACTAATCATAAAATCAAAGAAATATGACACAAGTACCATGATGATAATCATTTATCCAAGGCCAATTATGCATCCCCTAAGGGTGGAAATGATGAGGTGGATGTTGTAGAGGTGGTCTCTGTTAACCTGATGAAACCCCAAAAAGCTAGGAGCAAACAAGGCCAACTATCATAAGATCCTCCATCCGTAACCATTTCATTCTCCCCTGATATTACTAGAAGACCTCACACACTAGCTAGAAGAAAGAGAGTTGATGATACTTCCACTTCTTAATAGGTTCCACTGTCAAAGATACAAAACATATCCAGTCATCCTGGAAGTGCACAAATAGAAAATCTTGTCACCACTGCACCAGCTTCCACATCAGCTAGAGTAAATTTATCTCCCCCTCTTCCCTCTACTCAATCTCTTATTCTTCTAACTGATTCTTCTCCCCAATTTCCCTTAGCATTGAAAAGCACATCAATCAGCATGGTTGTGGTTTTTTCATCCACCATTATGGCCACTACTCCCATATCTTGTCTTGACTTTGTTGCAAACCCATTTTCTTCACCCACAATTACTAGAGCATTAACATTTGACACCACTCCCCCTTTGGTATCATCAAGCACAGTTTTCACCCTCGCTTCACCAAACCACGCTTCACAATTCATTCCTCTTTTCTCCCCTGATACCATGTACCTACCACTACAATTGCAATCACTTGTCTAGATTGCATATGCCCTCCCACTTGGTATGCCATTTACTAGGTAATTTATCCCATCCTATGTGGACTTGCAATAGAAATCTAGTTCTTCCAAGCTTGCCCATTCTCATAGAGTGTAGAGAAGAAAGACAAAGGATGCACAAAAACTCATGGAGCCTACTATGCATACCTTTTGCAATGAGGAGAAATAGAGTCTTTTCTTTGCATCCCTTATCCCCAAAGTGTCAAAAATAGCTGACCAAATGAGGCCAGATGATTATTCACTTCAGGTCGTAGGGGTGAATCTAAAGTATGCATAGCCAAAGGATAGAGTAGTGTTGGCTAAAGAAGCCCATAAAATTGTATCCTCATATTACATGAAGAAGGTGTGTCTGCTTGATAAGATCTCCACAGAGTTAGACAACGTCAAAGCCACACTCGATTAATTGTAGATAAGAGAGAAATCTCTAGAGACTAAAATTGTGTATCTCAGATCCTTTGTGCAACAAGAGAGGGTGGAGAAAGATAAAATGAAAGTGAAAATACAAGAAATAATAGACAATTTGTAGAAGGAGAAAGAGGTGAAGAAATAGTATCTCAAGAAGATACATCAGAAAGAGGATGAGCTATCTCTATTATAGGCAAGCATATCTGACACAAAACTGCTAGAAACTCAATTTAAGGTAGTTTCAATAGAGAATGAGCACCTTGTAAAGGAGTTAAGCAGTGCCCAATATTTCCTCACACAAGAACAAAGAAAAAAAGAGGGCAAGATGAATAAATTAAATGATGAATTAACTCTCACAAAAGAACAAAAGAGGAATCTGGAGGTGGCCTTGGCAAAAGAGTAGAATGAGTTGGATCTAAAAACCAAGTGTGTACAAGAGTAGAGTGCCAAATTGGCCACCCTAGAACAAAAATTAAGTAGTGCGGACCAAAAAGAAAAAGAATTTTTGCATAATCTTTCTCTGTTAGAAGAATTAAATAAACTTTTGGTGCCAAACCCTCAGATGCTTCCTCCTCCTGATGTGGACCTGTTTCCAGTATTTGAGGATATTCTTTTTTTTGAAAAGTAAAAGGTAAAGATTTTTTTTTATTCTTTCAAACCTACCTTCTGATTCTTGAAGGAGGCCCATTCTTCATATGTTGAGGTTAAGCCTTTCATCACCAAATTTTCCAGTTTTGTGGAGTCAGAAGATCCAAGTGCACAACATCTTGTGAGTTGGATGTATGTTGCATCAAATTAGAATATAGACAGGGCTATTTTTTCAAACCACAAAGAGGCAGTGGGCCACACAAATACAATTATCAATTGACACAAGGCCACTCTTTGGAATCAAGCTACATTGTCCAATCTAGAGTCCGTAGTTGCGATAGAAAAGGGGAATTTCAAGGAGATTGAAAAATATAGTTTTCCTTCCCCTATCAATGTGGATGAGTCAGTTATGCATTTTGATGAGTTGGTTGCTTCAATTGATTAGTATTTTAGCCAAACAGAAGTCCAAGTAATACAAGTGACTCTAGAAGATCAATTTAAGAAATTGCTTCATCCACTCATTTGGCTTCACATTTTTCTCAAAACAGATTTCAAGGATCTCAGTGTTATATCTTTCCAAGAGCTGATGGAGCTAGATCAGGAGTACCAATATTTTAAAATTTGGTTACTACCATTCGAGGATGAATGGCTCCCCTTATAGTTTGTCATTGAAAAACTCTTAGGGTGAGTAGTTGAGGCATTGGCCGACCAAGCCAGAGCTTAAAGGTTTTCAATCCCGCATGCAGGATTCCCCTAAGAGTCACCATAATTATGAAGAAATTTTCACCTTTTGCGCTAAAGAGAATTTTTTCCTTAGCTCCTTATTTTCTCTTTGCATCTTTTTCTTTGAAGGAGCAACACATATTTTTCCGTCTATCAGCACGGTGTGAGTTTTGGAGCATCTTTCTTTTATTTTTCCTTAAAGTTTACGCTTGAGCTCAACATGTCTATCAAGCACTAGCTGCATTCCCTTTTTTCTGGTGGGCCCAAGATTTTCTTAAAGTGATACACATGTTCATTTGGAAAGATTTTGAAGAACTTTAGTTTTATTTTGAAAGGTAATATCACACATGTATGTCACGGGTTTATCTCACGGGGTTTTGTGAAGGTTCAACTTTATTTTGTGAGAACCTTCCATGCCAGAGTGCTACATGTCTTTCCTGGTGTAACTGAATGCCTCCATGCATGTTGCTTTTGCAGGCTTGGTTCTTTTGCAGTTCAACAAAGTTTCCAATTTTTGGTTCAAGCATAATTACCATGAGGCAATTATGATGATTGTAGAGGGAATGGTAGCTGAACAAAATGATGAAGAATCTAATTTTTTTAATGGATCAAGTGCTAGCTGTCAGTTGTTTAGAGTCGGTGATGGAGATGCAACTTCTTGGTTTTGCAGAATGAGACACCTAGTTGTCTCTATAACCACTTTCTTTAATGGATAATCAAGACCATTCTTCAACCTATATATATGTAGAGCTTTGTGTTTTGAAAAGAATTTTTGTTTTTTGGGACTTTTTCATAGATATTAAAGAACAACTTTTTGCAAGCCTCAAACTGTATTTTGATCATTTGAATCAATATAATACAAATCAATCATGCTTCTTGCCCTTTTATCTTGAAAGAAAACCTAGGTCTAAAATCCCTAGGCGTCCTCCTGAAGCTTCTGCATCTGGGTCATCCTAGAATAAGGGTAAGATGAAAATTTCTAAGAAGAAAGATTCTAAAGGAAAGGTCTCATCCCCGTCTAATAAAACTAAAAATCCTACAAGAGACGGAAGGGAGAAAGGAAAAAAATATCTCTGGTTCTTGTAAAATCACCAAGAAACAGGACCTTGTAGCTCAAACTGCTTATAAGAAGCGAAAGATTGATGATGAAAAGGGGGGAACCCCTTTAAGGAGAAGTTGTAGGCAGAAGAAGAGTATGCCTACAGATACATCACTAGCATGGTCAGCTGTTGATCTTGACATTCCTGAGATAGAGGAGCCAAGAAGAGAAGAACTAAAAGACAGTCAGCAGGAGTTGCCTAGTGAGTTTCTTGCAGCCAAGAGTAAACAATCCCTTGAAGTCAAAATGAACACAGAATGTGTAATAATCAAATATGATTCTGGTTCTGATGAACAATCTGACAGGTTCCAAAGGAGGGGCACATCTTCCCGTGGACTCCAAATTGATGATGCCCTCATTAAATTGGATGATGATGACATTTCAGGGGAATACTTTTCTAATGAAGGTCTACGGGATTCACCTCCTGTAGTAGCAGAGAGGAGTTTGTTTGAAGAAAACTCTGATATTGATATGAGCTTTATCAATAAGGTGGCTGAGCAAGTTTTAAACCAAGGATTGGATGCACTAGCTACCGCTACCCAACAATATAATAACTCTGAGCGGTCCATCATAATCTGTCCAACCCCTCAGAGGATGCACCTATAGGAAATAAAATTTCAACTGATACACAAGCAGCAGGGGAAAACCCTGGTGAAGGTACTCTGCCAGATATCCCTTGTCCTGTAACTCCATTTTCTATTATCTTTTATCTGATCAATCAATTAATAATGGAAAGAGAACATTAGAGACAGCAGAAGAAGGCATTACACCAAGTCATTGATCAGACTTATCAGGAACTTGTGGAAAGAGAGGAGGAGGTAGAACAACTTCAAGAGAAATTAACTAAGGTAACATCAGTTATCCCTGAGCTAATGAGATGTAGGTCTCCCTCTCCTGTTTATGCTAATTTCTTATACAGAAGTTGTTGAATTATCAATTGACTAGTATATTAAGGAATAAGTCTCTGTTTTTAAATGAGCCCCTTGAATTCTTTCAAGTCTTTCATAGTTCTCCTGCAACAATGCAAAACCTGTTATGTGAACTCTTCCTACACAACCTAGTTGTACCCATAATAGGGATTGGAATCCTCTGCCATATGTTGGGGATATCCAGTTGAGAGCACTTATGTCATGGATACAGAATGAGATCAGTAGGGAATCCCAAGCCAAAGCTTATAGGGAATTAGAGGATGAAATTCCTCTAAACCTATGGCCAGAAGCCAAGAACCCCAAGACCTATTACTATGAATGGATGAAATTAGCCCAATAAGAGTCAGGAAGAAAAATCATTGATCCTCTTAGGGAGGTATCCTTTGATGAGTACAATTGGATGGCTAAAACTGAGTTACTTGAAGCAACAAGATCAATTCAATGGCATTGGATCAACATGAACGGGGACTTGAGAAATAAAGAGCCACATTCACCCCTTAATTTCACAATGGAAAATAGGCATGCTTCTTGGTATGTTACATTGGGAAAGGTAAGGTAGAGTTACTAGGTTCCACTCACATTCCAGCCACCCCTGCTTATTTCCCCCTCTTTTGGCCAATTCAGAAAATTTAGAGGACTATGACATGGCATGGGAAGTAAGAAGGTGGGAATCACATAGGGACACTAAAGGATTTTACTGGAGCTTGGAAAAAGGAGGTATTGGATAAAGTGCAGCTACAGATCTCATAATGTAGTCAAGGGTGAAGAATTATCTATTTTCTAGAGGACTAGAAAAAGGCAAAGTTGGGGGGAATGATGAAGCCAATATAAGGCCTATCTAGCTTATAATTTCATGTGCTTTTATGACTAGATTTTGAGAACTTCATAAGCTTTCATAATACTTTTTTGGACTATTTATACTTATATCTCAAAACTACTATATACATATGTATGTGAATATGTGTGAAACATTTTAAGTTTATAAATATGTTATCTATATGTTGCATGGTTATATGAAACTAAATCTGGTATCTTTTTGTCCTACTTTAAGTTGGGTGGTTTTTCTTGTATCCATGTGATGAGAGCAATCTAGTGAAGAAACTTATTATGAATTTTGTCTTGGATACTTATGCATGCTAATATTTTGCAGGAAATGGTGGATCCACGAGTAAAGAAGAAGTTAACATTAAAGAATGAAGTGATGCCTTGAAGAGACCAACTGTTACGGGGCTCATGTTGATTCCAATACTCTTAGGCGGTAGCAGTTTCTGTTACAGACAAGGTCAATGCTTAATAACAACCATGATGGAGTAAATCTAGCAGTGGTGCATTCCTAGATTCATGTGTAATTGAATACAGTTTGTTCCTACATTTAATAATGTTGATCATGTATCTTAATGATTGTCATATCCCTGATGTTGGGGGATCCTAGTTTCAAGGAATTCTATTTTGGAAGTTGTTGTTAAATAAGATGGAAGTTTTGATTCCTTAGTTAGTTAGTATTATGGGGAATCCTTTTGTAATTTAGTGAGAAAGAAATACAATCTTATTTTCTGCATTGTTGTATCCTTGTTTCATGAATGAATAAATGAAATATTCAATTCTTAGTTTCTGAGTTTTTTTTCATTCACTCTTTCGTGGGGGCCCACGCGGGAGGTGAACTCAGTTTATAGTTCAGTAGGAAATAGTTGTAAGTCATTTGAAGTATTTAGGACTCTGTTTCTCCTGGAGCCATTAGTAATAGCACCGTTGGTTGTTCCTGCGGCATAGGCAAGTAATTAGTTTACTGTTACAGCATGTTCTTATATCTTTAGATTAAGTTGTTAATTCCATTTCCTAGTTTAGTGTTCCTTTCAACATTTTTCATTCCTTAAATGGTGAGACTTCTAAGGTGGATTAGAGCATATACTTTTCTGATACCATTTCAAGTTTACGTCCCTAGTCAATAATTTAATGAGTTCAGTATGATAACTGGCATTGTTTATTGCAAAGTCACTATAAGGATGATGTCTAATCCTTAATTGCAGAGGATATAATATTGATCAGTCACAGAGAAAAAGTACCAGTATAAATTAACAGAGAAAATCAGCCAAGAAGTGGCAGAGAAAAAGGTGAAGCTATCTAAACAAGTAAGTGAGTTAGAACCTATCATTTCGGAAGCAATCACCTTAGTTCAAAAGTTAAGCACATTAGAGAAATTCACTAAGGAGAATAGTGAAAAGATTACAAAATTAGATGCAGATATAAATTCTAGGGCTCAAAGTCTCTCAACAATAGAGAATGCAATACAATTGCATTATGCAAAGGTAATGGAAGATAAGAAGTTGAGACTTCAAATTCAAGAGGCAAAATCACAATTCAGAGATGAGGTAACCGGGCTACAGGCTCTACTGCTACCGAATCTTACACTACTGCAGCAACACATGACAAGAACTAGGCAATTGATAGCCACCCCAGAGATGTTTGTCACCGAAAACATCTATGATATGCACGTGAGGATCACATTGGAGCACATGGCTCTAGAACACCTTAAAGAGAAATGGGAGAAGATGATGGAGGACATGAACAACTCTCACTCCCACATTTTTGACAATTTGTAAGTGATTACACCTTTACCCTTACTATCAAAAAAGGGGGAAATTGATATGTTATAAAGGAGGAAATTGATAGGATACAAAGGGGGAAAATGATATGTATAAAGGAAATGATAAGTGTATATACATATACTATACCGTCATATACATAGGGGGAGTCATAAATGACAAGGTAAATACATGGTGTACATTACTAAGCATTTTAGTATTTGCACATATCATTTTTTGATACTAATGTCAAAGGGGGAGATTGAAGACATATTTTTCCATTAGTATGAAAGGAAAATAGTTTGAAACCGTCGATAACACCAACACTGAAAGACAGGGTTAGTGCAACCCGACAGTCAAGTTCAAGCAAACCTGTTGACACAGTACAACCCAAAAATGTTACAGGGGAACCTGACAGAGAAAACCTGACATAGAAAACCTGATAGAGTAACTTGACAAGTAGAGTACAGTGCAAACCGATAGAATAGATGATAGAGGAACCCGACAGACTACAGAGCATCCCAAGCACTAGTCTACCGAGAGACAGTTAGAATCCTAAGAAATGTGGATTTGACTTCTACGTCAGATAAAACACTTGTGTTTTATATTTATCTTTTCTATTAGCTTTAAATCAGTTTCTTGAGGGACAAGCAATGTAATTGTAATTGTTTTAATCAGTCTAGCTGATTGAAAACATGAAAACTAGGAGATCAGGGTCAAGTTGTAAACCTTCAATCATAGAGTTATCATTGTAATACGTGAAACTCATTTAGGTCAATATCATTGTATAAATATATATGTAATCTATCAAAACACATGTGTGTGATTATTATTGTATCCAAGAAGCATATCTAAAGATCAGACTAAGAGTTTAATACATAAGAAACAAAGATGAATTCAGTTTTCAAGAACAAGAACCAAGGCTACTGAGTAGAACAAAGGTATTGATCAATCACAATAGGTGATAAATATACATGTAATCTTTATTGGATCTGTAATCAGAAATTTTAGATTGCACATACTCAGGTCATTGAATATTTTTTACTACATTCTAACAAGTGTAGAAAATAGAAGAAATCCTTGAGAAAGGTGGATTTAACAATCCTTTGTAAATCTCTTAACCGAGTGCACACTAAATATTGTTGCTAAATCTCTTAATAGAGTAGACCTTAAAGATTCTCTACCTAATACTCCTAACAGGGTAGATCATCAAGAGTGATCAAAATTGTAAGCCTTAACCAACCCCTTCCATTCTGTAGATAGTGAAGCTTTGTGGGTTTCATCCCCATCGCAGTTTTTACTTTTTAACAGGGGTTTTCTGCGTTACCAAATCTTGTGTCATGTGTCTATACATTTCATGAATGTTTACATGTTAATTGAATAATGATTTGATATAACATACACAAAGATAAGATAGCATAATATGGTTGGTAATACAATTGATTACTAAAAGGATTAAAGTTAAGTGATAAAAGTTTTGAGGGTATTGATTCACCCCTCCCCTCTTAGTACCCACCATTCCATTATTTCCAACACTCACATATTTGGAAAGTACTATTTCAGCTTGATGTTCATCATTCTAATCATCATCTTGACCTTCATTTTGATCTCCATCACTCAAAACATCATTTTGAGCAATTTCCTGATTTTTGGTGTTTGTAGCCTGATGCTCGGGTGCAATGTTCTGTCGCTCGGGAGTGATACACTATTGCTCAGGAAGAGTGTCAGGTTCTTCATTATAAACAAACCTGTTGTAGTCTTCTAGTTCTTTTCTACTTTCCTCATCATTTTTCTCAGCAAATTCATCTATTTTCATATTTTCACTTTCAATGATTCTGTTAGAGGATTTATTAAGACATTTATAAGCCTTGGTTTTGGTGGAATACCCTAGAAAGATTCCTTCTTCACCTTTGGAGTCAAGCTTTCCATTTCTATCATCTTTTAAAATATAACATTGACTTCCAAAAATTCTGAAGTAACTTACATTGGGTGTGTATCCATACCATAGCTCATAGGGTGTCTTCTTGGTGTCTTTCTTCAATTGTACTATGTTCAATGTGTAGACAAAAGTACTGACAGCTTCCCTCTAGAATGTTTGAGTGATTCTTTTCTCAATCATCAGTGTTCTGACACAATCAACAATGGATCTATTTCTTCTTTCAGCGATCCCATTTTGTTGTGGTGTTCTTGGTGCAGAAACCTGTATTTTAATTCCATGCTCATTACAAAAGGTAGTGAATTCATCTGAAATAAATTTTCCTCCTCTATCTGATCTTAAGAATTTTAGTTCCTTACCACTTTTTTTTTTACAATAGCTTTATATCATTTAAACATCTTGAATGCTTCTTATTTCTCTTTTAAGAACATAACTATCATCATTCTAGAATAATCATCAACAAAGAGAATGAATTATCTATCACCATAGTAACTCTTTGTTCTCATGGGTCCACATAGATTAGTATGGATTAATTCTAGAATAGCATTAGATGTATGGGTTTTTATCTTGAAACTAGACTTTGTCATTTTACCTTTTTGACAATTCTTACACATGATATGGTCGGGCTTTGACATGCTCGATAAGCCTCTTGCTTTCCTTTTATTGCTTATCTTAATCATGTTGTCAAAATTCACATGACATAATATTTTATACCACAACCATGTGTCTTTGTATCTATCCATTAAGAAAATGGTGTTAATATCATCAAGATAGAATAGGTTAACTTTTGTCTATTGTCCAGTTTCGATCAACCTTCTTGATTCATTAAAGATCTTTTCCTTTTTGTTCTCAAATTCAACTCGGTGACCTGTGTTACTCAGCTGTGAAACACTCAATATATTATAGTTAAGTCCTTTTACCCAATATGCATTTTCACATTTGATCAGATTATTCAACATTATGGTTCCTTTACCTTCAACTGGACAAGGTGAGTCATTACCCATTCTTACTGATCCACCATTATAATACTCAAAATTTTCAAACTTTTCCTTATCTCCAGTCATGTGATGATTGCAGCCACTATCAATAATATAGACATCATTCTTACTAACCTTAGATATGAGTGCAGTATCAACATACCTTTCCTCTTCGTCTGAATCATCCTTCATAGCAAAAAATACCATCTCAATATCTTCATTAGATTCGGTGTCAATATCTCCAGCTTTGTTCTCAGTCAGGTAACAAGCTTTCTTCCCTTTGTCCTTGTAGTCTCAGGTATCTCTTCTACCAGATTGTTGATTGCTTCGATAATCTCTGTTATCACCTCTGTCAAACTTTTTTTCATATGTTTTGTCATTACTTCTGTCATATTTTCTTTTGTTAGGACATATAACAACAAATTTTCCAATCTCTTTACAATCAAAACATACCAATGGTAATTTACCTTTGTATCTACCTTTGCCTCTCTGAAATCTTCTTGCCACTAGTGATTCAATCTCATCAATTTCTTGATCATCACTATCACTTTCACTATCATTTCTCATAGTGTGTTTATGACTTGATTTACTTATTTTCAAAGAATATTTGAATGCAGACTCAATAGATGCTAAGACACTGTTGTCAAAGTTATTCATCTCAATTGAAATAAGTCTACCAACCAAGCTATCTAGAGTGACATTGTTATTTGCTACTGCTCTCATTTCTTGTATAGTAGATTCTCTAATAGCATAAATAGGCAGTAAGGTTCTTAGTATTTTACTTACCACTATTTCTTCTTCAAGTACACCTCCTACTCCTCAGATAGCATTGACTACCTCTTTGATTTTGCAGATGTATTGAGTGATGTTTTCTCCTTCTTTCATTCTTAGGTCATCAAACTTTCCTCTTAGGCTTTTTGCCTTAGCTCTTAGTACATTTGCATCTCCTCCATGTACTAGCTTCAATTTGTCCCACAATTGCTTTGCAGTGGTGCATGTTTTGACATCTTCAAATTTAGCATCAAAGAGTGAGGAAGCAAGTTCTATCATCATAGAATTGTGCTCATGCTTTTCTCTTAATTGATCAAGTGTGTGAGGTCCTATAGGAAACACATATTCAGTATCCAAGTATTGAGTAACATAATTTCCAATATATACTCCTTGGGATGTATCTCAATATATAAAGGATTGTTAAGTCCTGCTCGATTAAGAGAGTTTTTGATCCAATGGTTAAACTAAAATAGTATATGATTTTTTAATATAAACAACTTAATCTTGCAGATGTTTAGATCTATTGTAAGCTCATAATACCTTTCAGATCTTTTGTTCTCTTATGTTCATTTTCTCCACTTTTTTCTTCTCAGTGATGTTGTTGCTTCTCTGTTGCTTGGTGTCTGCATAAATCTTTAGCTCTATCTTTCAATTTGTTTGATCAGGACTGTATGAAGTCTTCTTAGCCACTATTTTCTTCAACATCTTCTTCTCTATTCACCCACCAATTCATAATGAATTAGCTTGTCTCTCTTATAGACATAATTTCACCATTTCAAGGTCTTTGTCTTTCTTGTTCTTGACGTGATCCGCAAATCTTTCCATTCTTTCTTTAAAGCTTACTTTAGTTTTATCCCGCAGATTTCTCCTTATTAACAGGAATAAATCTAGCTTTAATCTCTAGCTTATCTGTATATGTTGACTTGTTGATAAAAAAAATGTGATCAACCAGTTAACTCTATATTTAGCTCTTGCCAGCTAAGTCTTTTGTCATTTCTAAACTTCAGTTCTTATCGGTGTTTAACTCCTTGTTTGCTCGGTCTTGACTTCAGTTGTCCTCGGGCATCTCTGTCCGTCAGGGTTGTCTGTCCATCAGGAAACACTGTGACTTTCAGTTCTACTCAGGTTACTTTGGTTATGCTCAGTAATGCTTTCTCGGGTTTCTTTCTTAGGTATCATTGTGACTTTTCTCTCAGGGTTCTCTTTCTATCGGGGTGCACTAATCATCGGTGTTTTTTGTCACTTGGTGTATACTATTCGTTTATGCATTATTGATAACATAACCTTTATCTCTTTGATTCTTTGAAGTCTTTGACACTATGTATATGACCAATCAGATTATATCAAGTTGACATCAATGACAATACAACACATTAACTGATTTAATGTCTTGCATTAAATTTATGCAGCTCGATGATCATCAACTTAACATCTTCAAACATTCAATCAGTTATATTTTATCAGTAGCATTTATCAATTATTTACTAACCCATGTCTTGTTCATTTCCTTATTAACTTCATCAACAACAATTATTTTATTTCCTTTATCATTTTTCACATTGTTCCTTTATACCGAACCTCTTACATTATTATATCTGGAATTCTTAGCAAAATGACTAAAATTCTTGCAATTAAAATATGTCATATTTCTATACCTTGTGTTTGCTGGATTTGTCCTTAATCTGCATTTCTTCACAATATGTCCAAAGTTGTTGTATTTGTAACAGGTTATGTTCCTCTGGTTGACAAAATATTCCTCTTTGATCTGCATTTATTTGATTTGTGTCCATCATTGTAGAAAGTGTAACAATAGCCAAACAATTATATGGTATTAGGTATGTTTCTGCACTCTTTCTCTCTATGACCAAAATTGTTACATGAAATTTTTTTCCATTGAAATTTAATTGCCTCATAGGTGTCTTCTTAGGTTCTTTAGCCTTATTTTCTGATGAATTGATTTTCTCACCTGATCAATAAGTTTCTTCTTTCTCAAAACCAAGCCCTTGAGAATTTACTTTAGGTCATTGACTTTCAAGTTGTGCATCAAGCTTCACTGAACTAGATTTGAACATTTCTTTGAACTCATTAGTTGCTGCAAGTTCATTCCTAAAAAAATCATTAACCCTTTCAAGTTCCTTCTCGTTATGTCTGGATTCCTCAAGATCAATCTTCAATTTTCCAACTTCACCATTCAGTCTATAACATTCTTCAATTTTTTCCTTCAAGGTTTGTTAAAGATTTTTCTTATCTTCAATCTCCTTGGTCATCTTCATTACCACATCTTCCATTTCATGTTTCAGATTATCTCTGTCTTTTGTGATCTGTTCACATTCATCTTATTTTTATTTTAGGATTTGTGGATAATCTTTGTGCTTCAAATGTTCAACAAGATCTTTCCTCTTATCTTTGGACTTGTTCAATTGTTCCTTCAAATTCTCAATGAAACTTTCAGCATCCTTAAGTGTCTTTTCCAATTCCAAGTTATGAGCATTTGATTTTTCAAGATCTTCAAGTGCAATCAAGAGTTGTCTCTAATTACCACTAGAAACTATAATATCTATAATTAGGACCTTCCTCAAGCGGTTATAATTCTTCCAATGACCAAATCTCTGATACAAAATGTTAGGAATGAGGAAAATTAAGAGGGGGGTGAATCAGTGTTTCAAACTTTTTATCTCTGCCAATTTGATTCTTCAACCATAAAATAAAAGCAATGAAAAGTAAAAAACTGAAACATAAACAAAACATTCATAACATCTTAACACCATGATTTTTATAATGGAAACCCAGTTAAGGGAAAAACCATGGTGGAGATGGAATTAACAAGTATTACTTCTACAGAAATAAGTTACCTTGTTAGGGGTTTAGTACGTGAGGGGAGTGCACATGATTTTAGCCACACTTCCTTGATCTCATTGCTCAAATGTAAAACATACATTGAGGCTCACTATCATACAAAAGATTTCATCTACAAAATTGAACTGAGAAATATCATCAACAATGCTTGAACAGTTCCATGTAAGTGCATGTAAATCTTCTTTTTTGATAGTCAAATCTCTGATCATTGATATATCATTCATAAATAGAATAAAATTAACATATCCAACCATCATATCATCATAGTCACATAAAAACATCTCAAAAATTGAGATTATATACCCACCATAAAATATAATAACTCTCATTGTTGGCCTCGTAAACAAAATATGTAGTGTGTGAAGTGTCAGCTAGAAATGACCTCAAAAAGTGTTCCTAACCTTGAACACAAGTATATGTGTCATGAAACATGTCATCCCTATCATATCCTACAATCAAACCAATCAAATCATCGATTTGATAGGATCGCTGATTGATCCAATACCTAATTGTCTTTGTTCTTCACTGCACGTTGTATATCTGATATTCAGAAAGTTATAACTCAATCGAATGATAATACAAATTGCTACGATCATAAACCAAAGTACATAATACCTCTCTAAAGCTCCTCTTAGTTTCACATCTCAAAATTTTATCATACACTCCTGTCTCGATCCATAACCCAAAACCTATACACTGGGTCTGCTACTCCATACTTAGAAAAAAAGTTAGTCTATCCTTCAGTATCATCATATCATAGCAAGTCATCTTCAGAATAGTGTATAGTTGTAATCAATGAAAACACAAAAGTCCTCCATATTAGCATCTCTTGCAAACATATTATTGTTTCATTAATATTACTATCTTGGTTGTCCATGGATGTGGAAACACCAAAACATGGGTTTGATTCTAGCAAGCCTCTAAATCACAACCCCAAAAAAATTCTTTGCTACCTTCAGTGCAGGTTTAAAGGATATCATAATAGATGTGGATGGAGGCTTCAAATCACTAGACATTTTGTAAATACATCTCTCTCCTTTTCATCTTTATACAATCTTATCAAAGCTACCTTTATCTTTCATTTTTCTAAATCTTTATTGGACTTAGTACTCTATGTTTGTGTCTCATTGTCCTTGTACATTTCTAGTACATTATTTGTGTCTCGTTCATAGAGTTCATACACACATTATGCTGGTGTATTAGGCTTGTGTTATCTCCCTAGACGCACATGCCTATCCTAGAAAAAGAGTGTGTAGATATTACCAGTCAGTCTTGGTGACTTTCTCTTTTGGTTTTTGTAGCTAGAACAATTTTATCATTTATTTAGCATTTTTAGTTTGTAGATATAGTTACTTGTTCTTTTCCTTAATTGAACTTCCAAACTCACCAGAGTGCTAGTAAATTAAGACAACATTGGGCTAGTTTACCCTTGAGGTCTTGTCATCTTGAGGGTGGTGAATCCCCTTCTCTACATCTCTAAAATATTATGACCCATACAAAATAATGAAAAAGATAGGCAACACCACCTAAAATTATGAATGACAAAGATACACCTAGTTTTTCATGTTTCCTTTTTGAAGAAATTTAATTTGGTGCAGTATCCCTTCAAATACAATTCTACTAGATCTCAATGAAGAAGGAAGAATTATATTAGAACTATAGTTCATTCTTAAAACATGCACAAAGAAGTTGAGGACTAGAAAGTATCTACTCTAGGAGAATAAAGAGTTCATTCAGAACCATCTACACTTGATTAATGTAGCATCATAAATTATACACCTTTAATTAGGGTGTTCAATTTCACACTCTCTTAGCACTCATTTTAGTATCTCTCATCCCTCTATGTATTTTAGGACCTTTGTTGATTTAATAATATTTAAATAAATATTATGGGTCTCCTCTTAATTAAATCTCACCAAAATCTTATTTGGACCCTTACTTATAGGTGTACTTTTTTAATTATTTCATCTACTCAATTTAAAATGAGTCCCACCTAATTTCAAAGTCAAAGGCATATTTTCCACACCCACCAATCCCATATCTCTATGAATTTTCAGCAACTAGATCCTTTTATCTTGTGCCCCTTGAAATTTCATCAATTTTAGGCAGAAAATTATTTCACCCAGGTGCCAAGCTCCCAAGAATTGGCCAATCGGCGTGCTTTGTTCCCATGAATTTTCCCTAAAATTTTAGGAGCGAGATTCAGTAGTCTAGCACTCCTAAAAAATTTACCCAAAACAAAAATATTATTTTTCTAAGTCAACCTAAAGGTGATTTCTTTTGGTATCACTATGTAAAGGCCCATCTCTCAATTTATTTGATCTGAACACACTTCTCATCATCAAGACTTCAAGAGAAGATCTGGTTCAATGAGAAAAAAACTACTTGAAAGCATCTTCAAGAATTTTTTTACGATTTCATGATGTTTTAATCATATTATTGCATCAAAACATGGAGAACTTATCATAAGAGCATTGCATCAGGGCGATCCCACAATAGTGGGTTAAACTTTTTGGCTAATTTTGACACTAAGCTGAACATTTTGAAAAATAAACTTCACACTCTGACACCTATTTCCTCTAATCTGTTAGGTATTTGTAGATGATGTAAAATGGTGATTTGTGGCATTTTGTTTGTAGATTTTTTTTTATTTTTTTTTAGAAATAAATTTGTATCCATTTTTCCATCTCCTTCGAAAACTAGTTTTTAATAGAAACACCATTTTTAAAGAGTGATGTGCACTTCATAACACAATTTTTTTCCTAAAAGGGATAAATATATGAATCTTTCAAATTTAGGCTTGTAACACTGATATCTAATAATTGCAATGGGTTTCATAATATTATGTTGAATATTTTTTTATTTTATTATGTTTTGAAGTTTAATTACTTATTATTTAGACAAAGGTATAGTTTTTAACTCATAGCTTGTGAATGTATCAAAATTAGATTTGTTTTCGTTGGAAAGAGAACACCAATACCTAATGCATAGATATTTTTCAGATTTTTTGTCAATTAGTTTACTTTTATTCCATATGCATTAATCAAAGAAGTTGATGTTTGGTGAAAAACCTATGTTTAATTAAACTAAAAAAACATGTTCATAAAAAAATAAATATATATTAAAATTATATTTTTTGGGAAACTCACTTCGAGTACTAGTATTCTACATTTGGGTTTGTCAAAACTATCATATTTGAGCCTTCAACTAGAGCTTCAAAGCCTAAAAATATGTTGATATTCGTAGAGATAAAGGGAGATATGCATAGAAACCATGTTCACTCTAACACCCCTTTGAGAAAATGGGGTTCAAACAAACATAAAAGGATTCACTTGAACCCATGTTTGAGAAAGCATGCTCAACATAAACTTTTTTTTGGTGGATGTGTTTGCTCGAACATGGTCTATATTAATGAATGACCTTCATATTAACCCCTTCTTATTTCTCTAATCATTATAGGAACTTTATTTATTTAAATTAATATTATGGGTTCCTGTCAATTGAATCTCACCAAAATCTTATTTGGGCCCTTAGTTATAGGTGTGCCCTTTAAATTATTTTATCTCAACTTAAAATGAGTCCTACCTCATTTTAAAGTTCAAGGCACATTTTCCGTATCCACCAATCTCATATCTCTTTTTGGTGTGACTTTTTGACAACTAGATATTATTATCTCGTGCCTACTAAAATTTTGTCTTATTTAGGCAAGATCTTGTCATATTTTGGTGCCAAGCTCTTGAGAATGGACCAATCGGCACACCTTTGTCTTGTGCTTTTTTTCCCAAAAAATTGGGAGTGCAATTTGGTAGTCCTATAGTCCCCAAATTTTTTTTGATTGAGGTAAAAATAGTTTTTGAAGGGAACCATAACCCTTTACAATATCAAAAGATAGGCAACATTACAAAATTTCGAAAAAAGAAGCTGCTGGGGGAAAAAAGAACAGCAATGCATAACTCCATAGCAAAACCAACCAACAAAAAACAACAAAACGCCCAAAAAACACTACGAGGAACAAAACCAACCATCCTAACCCATATTTTTCATAAATTCAGCAGTATCTTCTTTCAAGACTTCAAATTTTTGAATCAACTCCCTGAGAGTCTCAATCTCTTTGGTTTGGTCCACTTTTTCTTTTTAGTGCTAGCTCGTGTCCTAGAACTCGGACTAGCAGGGGTAGCTCCCTTATCAGTGTCATCATCGATTTTAATGGTCACCAAAAAGTTACCTGAAATGAAAATATTATTTTTGAAAGTTAGCCCAAGGGTGGTTTCTGTATTCACCCTAAAATGGTCGCCTAGACTATGGCCCCCCTCATTCTTCAATTTATCAAATGACAGAATCAATTTATCAAATTCTTGAATCAATGTTTTGCGACATTTTAATTCAAATCAATTACCTTGATCAAATCGTAATTAATTCAATTATTTTAATATTTCCTAAGGTTTGATCATTTCATCAATAATATTATTTAATTAAAAGAAAACATCCATTTTAATTAAATAAAATAATCTTATTTAATTAAAATAAAATCTCTCTTTTAATTAAATAAAATAATCTTATTTAATTAAAAGCAGATCCCTCTTTTAATAAAATAAAATTCTCACTTAAAGCTCTCTTTTTGATGAAAAAAAGGAAATAAATTAAATAAATCAAATAAAAATAAAATAAAAATTCCTCTTCTCTACACATATTCCTAAGTGGTGGGCTTTTTCCTCTTACTTGCCTTTTTAGGGATTTATCCCACATTGCTCTTAAGGATGCTTTCCTCTCCACACCTTCCTTTATAAGGAGCCCTCTTCTTCTCATTTTAAGGATCCAAGGTTTTATGTTATTGTTATGTTGCAGGTTTTGGAGAACGATTTTGGAGGAGAGTTTGGGCACTTGAGCTTGAACATTGCAACTTCTCTTTTCTTGTCTTCTTCTCTCATGCATCCATGGCAATCCATTTAGATTACTATTGCAATTGCATGTTAGATTAGATTCATATTTCATTTCATAGAATAATCTTGCATGCATATTTCCTTTCATAGATTAGTTTTCTTGCATGCATTGTTATCATATAGAATAGCTTCCATTTCCATTTTCATGCATATTTGATGATCATGGAGACTAGAATTCTTGCTTTTCCTCTTTGAATCTCTCATTTTATGGTGTACTTGCATGGGCACAAACTAGGTCTAAACTGAGGGCCTCCATTATAAACCCTTGCACTCCATGAATAAAGAGCTATGAATCACCATTTGAGACCTCATTCCAGAGAAATCTTGGATATAATGACTCATAAAAGTGTGTCAACATTTTAGCACACATTTTTAGCACCCACCATGGGGCAACCCACCTTTACATGCTGGTTTTGGTTATTTTTGGAGCTAACCCCCTTGTGCATATTTGCTTGGAGATGAAAACCCTGGATTTTCAAAGATTTGATCATATCTCCCAAATGGCTTAGATTTTTGGTCTAAATTGTTTTTTGTAAGTTGGAAACATATCAGACAAGCTTCAGTAAAAAATTTAGAATTTTCTGAGGTATTGTGAATTTTTTATAATTTTTTCTTTATTTTTCATAAAACATTAATTTTTGGCGCAAATAAGCATATTTTTCATAAATTTCTACATTTTTGGAAAGGTCTTTAAATTATACAGGTGGTCCATTCTTTGTTTTTTAAATTTGGATGCAATATCATAGCTCGTTTGGTCAATTTATGAAAAATAGTCTATTTTGGGAAAATGGCTCCCTATGGCACAAATGAAAAGATCTTTTTAAAATTCTAACATTTTTGGAAAGCTCTTTGTTTTTTAATAGGGGTCTCTTTTTTGCATTTAGGGTTTGGGATCTGAATTCATGTCATATAGGTCCAATCTTGTTGACTAGGTCAAAAATCAAAATTTTAAAAATGGCATTTAATGATTAGCTTGCACTTATTTTTCACATGGTTCAATGCATGATATGAATTGTCATTTGGATTATTTGTTGGTTATTATTGATCCTGAAAATTGATTTTCAGATCTAACCCTAGGGTTTGCATAAGTTGAGTATACATTGCATATCTTGTTTGCTTGTTTGCTTGTCTTGCTTGTTGGAGAGTTGGTGGCTTGCTTGCATGGAAAAGCCCAACAAAAATAAAAATAAGGTAAAATCTACTAAGCACGTTACGTGGATTACTAGGTATTCTGTTTAGATCTCTATAAACTTTGGTTTCCTTTCATTAAAATGAACCTCTCGCGTGTCTTACTTGGGTGATTTTCTGCTTTCATAGATCACATTTCAATTTGTACTCTAAAAGAACGAACATAGATTCATTTTCCTGAATATTTGTTACACATAGTAATTAGGCCCTATGAACACTATTTGTGGATCTTGAGAGAGTGGTCTTCAAGCTCTTCTTGATGACGGAACCACTTGTAGGTAGGGAAGGTGTTGATCAACTCTAGGTTCAAACATTGTCGAGTCTTTGGCAACTGATAGTATGTTCTCTCTTGAGAGAAACATAAATCATTGTCAGTAGACAGACTTTGTTGAGTTGGTATCAGCAATTTTGCGGGTCAATTAATCTATTTGTTGTGTTTGGGTGAGGTGAAGAGGCTAGAGGATTATGCTTTGTTCCCTTTGGGAGCATCAAAAACTTGGAACCCTTGAATTCGAACTAAGTCCCCATGTGGTCCATGTTGTGATTCTTCCTTGTTAGAGAGGGTTGACCATAGTGGACACTCCCTTTATTGGGTAAACCACATGGACGGAACCTCAAGTGATATTAGTCACTCCTTCCGTGGAGCAACAACTGCTATATAAATGTCCTTGTGGAAGAAATCTCCACAGGTGTGGTCTCTTGTTGAGCTATCAGATCTCCTTAGCAACTCTTGATTGATTAAATTCTCGGACTATGTCAAAACCCCAGTGCTCCTGGATTGGAGTTTACCCACTTGAGATTGCAAGAGTTGTAGAGTTAACCATTACTATGAACCATAGTGCAACCAACTTTTTCTTTTCTAGGACTATGTGCGTGACTGAAATTTTTTTTGAGAACATACACAAGTAGAGTTCTTAGGGAGTAGAATACTATGACACTACTCGTGTTCATGCGCAAGTTTGCTTTGTCCCTTGCTCATTGTTTGAATACATTTTTTTGTTTGAAGTCCTTGATTGCTATCTTGCGTGCCTGATTAATGATAAAAATTTGTTAATACATCTAGTTGGTCAATTAGAACGAACAAAAACTGAGTTCCTGAGTCAAAAACCAACTTTTTACAACTTGTTGTCAGCACCTGTCGCCTTCCAGTTTTCCAATTTTTGTGCAAGCCTACCAGTTTCTTCACGCAAGAGAACACTTCTTTGTGCAAGAGAACACTTCTTCACATGAAACTGTCCCAATTTTTTAGAAACAGTTGATTCGAGTGAGATCCAGTCACTTACCCCGCTGTTAGAAGCCTATTTACACTTTGGATTCTTGCATTTAGACCTCTTGAACTAGTAATATTTGATTTCATGAGTGACCTTGCTTGGAGTCAGTGAGCTAGAAACCATCCTTGTTGAGAAGATAAAACTTTGGATCCTTTGGTAACATGCTTGGATAGTTTTAGTAATCTCTTGTCTATCCACTTCCATACAATTTCAAATTCAATTAATATAACTTGGGTATCCTCTTGTCCATATGTGCTAGGGTCTTCACCCGTTCAGTGGGCACCTTTGTGGTAGTGTTGGTTTACGCCTCTTGCAAAATTCTATCTTATCACCTCTCTTTTGGACAAGTGAGTGCTTTTACTATCCTAGTTTGGTACCAACATTTATTAGGTTCGTCCTATCACCTAGTACCTTTTATTTCATGTTGGTTACAACAAGATGTCAAGTAGATCAAGGAAAGCAACCTCAAGTAGTCTTTAACCAATTACCCTTAGTTTGAACTCGCCAAAAATGTAAGGGAAAATAACTCGTATTTGATCAATCACCCAGGAACAACTCAGAAGTTTGGTTTGATCCCAAGAGTAACCTTAGTGAGTTGAGTGCACCCTTATCATCTTCTCACTCAGATATGGATATGAGTTACACAATGACTCGATGAGAGAGGGAAGAAATGGATAAACGCATTGATGACATATTTGAAAAACATAGAGATACCATTTTGTTTGGTAGTTCCTCTCGTGAAAATCGACCAATCTCACCCCTTATCTCAACTAGATATTTGGATGCACACCAAAGGGCTGAAAGAGGTAAGAGGCAAGCCTATCAAGAAGAACAATCACAACATGAAAACCAAGATGATTAACCTTATGACACTCGTGTGAATGCAACATACACCAATGACTTATTTAGACATTCAAGACCAAGTTCACCGCTCAAAACATATTCAAGATACACAAGTGAAAGACTTAAGAAAATTGAGCATGAAAATAAAGCCTTCCTAGATGAACAAGCTGAAAAGGAAGAGAAATTTAGACTGCTAGAGTTGGAGAGACAAATCTTGTTGGAGATAGAAAGGAAAGCCTTCCAAGAAGAGAAAGAGCAAGATAGAATCTTGGCTCAACAACTTAATGATCGATTTAACATGTGTATTGGTGGTGGAAACAACTCTCCTCCATCCACCCCTACTAAGACTTGACAAAGTGGAAGACATTCAAGAACATTTTCATGATCTCCTAGCCCTAGAGGAAGAAGGGCTTCAAGACATGATCATCATAGAAGACGAACACCTCTTAGGAACTCAAGACAACCTTCCCACCATGCTCACCATGGTTCACAATATGGGGGTAGTAGCTTGAGTTTTGACTTCATGAAGATACAACAAGAGCCACTCTTCTAGCAGTATGTGGAGAGATACTTAGAGAAGAACAAAGATGAGTTCCTAGATAGTTTAATCAACAAGGGCGCTAGAGTCCCCTACAACTTTGATGTGGAAAAAAAGATTAAGAAGCAAGGTCCATCTCAAGAAGAAGAGATCAAACAAATTAAGAGTATGATGGAAAAGATGTTGGCACCCAAGAGTTCATTCTCACTTGATTCAATTTTTCCTAATCCTTTTAACAAAAGTGTTAACATAAAAGACTTCCCTAGAAAGGTTGAGATCCCTCAATATGACAAGTATGATGGGAATGGAGATCCACATGATCACATGCGTCAATTCTATACCACAAGTTTTGAGTTCCATCAAGATGACTCATACCTCATGAGATTGTTCCCAAGGAGTCTTAAGGGTCAAGCGATGGAAAGGTTCACCAACAAAACTCCTCTGATTAATACTTTCAAAGAGCTCATCCATAAATTTGTCCAAAATTTTGCATACAACCTTTCAAGATCTGTCACCATGTTGGACTTATGCAAGTTAAAGCAAAATCAAGGGGAATCCTTTGTCACTTTCTTGCAAAGATGGAGACGATAATGCTCTCACTACCCTAGGACCATCCCTGAAAATGAGAAGATTGACATCCTTGTTAGCAACTTGATTCCTGAAATGTGGTATGAAGTTAGGAAGATGGTTTTTGATTCCTTTGACACCTTGGTTGAAACTTCATGTAGGATTGAGGATGTTTTGAAAGAAAAAGGAATTTTGACCAAACATGGAAACAACAACAACAACAACAACAATGGTCAAAATAACAACAACCCTAACAAAGATAAAGGAAAGAACTCGCATTGGAATAGGAACAAACAAGTGGTCAATGATGGAGTTGTAGACTCCTCCCAACTCAAAGATCAAACTGTTCTCCACTTGTCTAGCATTGTTCAAGCCATGAAACTCAATGTATCTAATCAACAAGAGAACAAGCCAAGATACCAAGATAGGCCTAAGAAAGAGAGCCGTCAGTTTTTAAAACTCGGTGATTCATATGAGGATGTCTTAAAAAAACTCATTTCCAACAACCTTGCGCATCCTCAAGATCCCGCAAAGCATTATATACCTAATGTTAAGCCACATTGGTGGGATGAAAAATCCTTTTGAAAGTTTCACAATGGCATTGGAAATCATATTGAAAATTATTGGAAACACAAACATATCATCCAAGATCTCATTGAGAATGGAAAACTTAAGGTAGATGGATTGAACACCAATGTCGATCATATGGCATTCAAAGAACCTTTTCCCAAGCATGAGAAGGGGGAAACCTCTGAAACTAAGAATGGAAAGGCTGAGATCAATTACACTTACATAGATGTAGAGAATTTTGTCAACATGTTTGAAGTTGTAGAAGAGAATGTGAACATGATGAGGGATAAAGATCCCTATGGTTATGATCTAGATGTAGACTCTCCTCCTATCTTTGATGAAGAACCCATCGTGGTGCTAAGGGGTCCTAACTCTAAAGTGTCATCTCAAACTCTCAATGTTGTCACACAAAGTCAAGGTCCCGTTGTCATTAGAGTACCTAATTCAAGTCAACCAAGTAAACCTAAGCAAGTGACATCCAAGAATGTCACCTCAAAACTAGCAGTCAGATCAGTTGCAAAGAACCCCAACTCAAATTTTGATATTTGAGCTCTTAGAGTTGTCCCCGAGACACAAGCAAGTCCTTGAGGATGCTTTGTGCGCAGCAAATGTCCCCAACAACTTAGACGTTGATAAATTCCAACACATGGTTAACCATATTACTAGCCCTTATTACCTGACCTTTTCGGATGATGATGATAAAGCTTTGATCCACCCACACAATCTCACTCTTCATATTGAGTTCATGATCCACAAAACCCATGTTACGTGCGTGTTGATAGATGGGGGTGTTGGGCTTAATATTTGTTCCTTGGGTCTTTTGAAGAAGTTGGGTTATTCTGAACACGTCATAGATACCAGAAAAAAGATCACTATCATATCCTATGACAAGGCAGGAAGAAGTTCCAAGGGGTTGGTCGTCCTTCTTGTTAGGATTGGCCCTATTGAAAAAGATGTTTTATTCCAAATAGTTGAGGCTAGCCCCCTTGCGTACAATATCTTTCTCGATAGACCGTGGATTCATAATATGTAAGTAGTGTCGTCTACCTATCATCAGTGTGTTAAGTTCCCTTACAATGGAATAGAGATTTGTATACCAGGGGATAATACTTTATTTGTTAACTTGGTTTTAGCGAGTGCTCATGTTCCCCTCAATAGAGAAGCAGAAGATTTTGATGCAACCTTAGCTGAATGTAAAGATCGGTTCAAGTCAGTAGACCTTGGCATGGGGGGGTATCAACTCAACTCCCTCACAACACTTGCAGTTTCACCTAGGTCTTATGGCAAGCCTTCACAATAAATGATACCTTCCTCTTCAACTATGACTTTATTTGGCACGTTTGTAGAGTCCTCAGTGCCTATTCAAGATGAGAAGGAAGAGACGGTTGTTAGAGACTGGATTTATAGAGAAGAGAAATACATACACAATGAGAACTTCTCTCCCTCTCCTAAGGCTTATGGAAGAGGGTATACTTTTCTCAATCATGTGGGCTATCCTGGACATGGCCCTCTTAGTCACAGATCTTAGTCATAGATTAAATGCTAGAGCCAAACCTCTTGATCATAATCTTTTTGGATCCAAGTCTAAGAAGTCGGTTGGCCTAGGATTTGCAAATCACAGAACGAACACTACTCTTATCCTTGATGAGTCGAATAGTGAAGATGAATCAGAATACATACCTAATTTGACAAATTAGAAAGAGATGTGTGAAGATTGGGTCCCTTCCACTAATCTCCTTTGGGGAGATTCAGATAGTCCAATCACTCATGAGACAGTTGGAACCTTAGAGCAAGATGAATCAGATGTAGAAGATCCTTTTAGAGAACATCAATGAAAGAATCTTGTCTGTTTGATAGAAAGAGAAGGTGTTACCCTTGATGACATTAGAACTTCCACATCAAGATGTCCCAAACCTTCATGGTGTAAACATCCTAGTTGAAGTTCAGAAACAAGTTCATATGAGTATGAATGGGACTCCTTCTCAGATCCTTCCATAGTTGACATGGATGTTGATGGAATTCACACTTATAGTTCTCAACCTGAGGTAGCTGATGAGTCATGTGTATGATTAGAAGATTTGAACCCATATGTTGCCTTAATGGACAATTCTTCACTTGTTAGGATGAATCCTGATTTGGGTAGCATGGAAGGATACTTGACAGACTCTGACTCTTTGGTCACCAGAGATGATATCATTCACATTTACAACCTTGAACTAGTCATTGAATTACCCCTTGTTCATCCTGACCTCATTGATTGGTCCCAACGCTATCAAGAACCTGAGCTCTTAACATTTCAAAATGATTATGAGATAGCCTGTTACTTTAATGCCATTGAACCCGTAGTCTCTTCCACTAGTGAACCAGCTACCAGGATGACAAAGACAGACATCAAGTACCTTAGTCACAAAATAAAAAGAAAAGAAAATCAAAAGAATAGGATTTCTAATGGCGAGAACCACTGTGTGGCGGTGTCAGAACCAAAAAAAGTAAAAAGAAATGACGTATCGAAGGGTGAAAACCTCTCTGAGGCACCCAAGGATGAGGTACTTGATCGTCTCCCTAGCTACTTTCAAGATAGATCTTCAGTGCTTATTGAACCAACACAATCAATCAATTTGGGTATAGATGAGGCTCCACAGATAGTGCACTTGGCTAAGTCCTTGTCACCACAAGAAAAAGAAGCTTACACTAAGTTCTTACAGAAAAAGAAAATCAACTTTGCATGGACTTATTCAGATATGCCAGGGTTGGACACTAATATTATCATGCATCACTTGTCCATAGCTCCGGATGTCAAACCGGTTAAACAGAAATTTAGAAAGATGCATCCTCACATAGCTCTCCTAGTCAAAGCAGAATTAGAGAAACTCCTTGGTGCAAGATTCATAAGATCTATTGCATATGCTAAATGGATATCAAACATTGTACTAGTTTCTAAACATGACAAATCCATTCGAGTTTGCACAGATTTTAGAGATGTCAATAGAGCATGCCCAAAGGATGAATTTCCACTTCCCAATATAGACATGATAGTGGATATGATTGTGGGTTATGAGATTTATTCCTTGATGGATGGTTTTTCTGGATACAATCAGATTAAGATAGCTCTTGAAGATCAAGACAAGACTGCATTCACTTGTGCATGGGGTACCTATTGTTAAAACGTTATGCCTTTTGGATTAAAAAATGTAGGAGCCACCTATCAACGAGCTATGACAACCATTTTTCATGACATGATGCATAAAAACATGAAAGATTATGTGGATGACACCTTGGCCAAGTCTAAGAAAAGAGACACACACTTAGATGATTTAGAAGTCATTCTAGATCGCAAGGAACAATTTCAACTAAGGTTAAATCCTAAAAAGTGTGCATTTGGAGTCACCTCTAGAAAACTACTAGGATTCATCATTTTAGCAAGAGGAATAGAGGAAGACCTTGAAAAAGTCCAATCAATCATAGATATGCCACCTCCTAGAAACATTAGTCAAATGAGGAGTCTTCAAGGACGTCTTCAATCCATAAGGAGATTCATTTCACAGTTGGCAGATAGAGCTCAACCTTTCAACAAGAACTTACACAAAGGAGTCAAATGTGTTTGGAATGAGGATTGTCAAAAGAGCATAGATCAAATCAAGAAATAATTGGCAAATCCTCCCATTTTAATGCCTCCTATCCCAGGGAAACCACTTATTCTATACATTTCAGTGATAGATTCTTCCTTGGGGGCATTACTAGCTCAACTTGATGAACATGGGAAAGAAAGATCAATATACTAAATTAGCCACACTCTTGCTTCATATGAGGTTAACTACACTAGCATTGAGAAATCTTGCCTTGCAGTTGCGTTTGCTTCCCAAAAGTTGCAACATTACATGCTTTCGCACATTATACACCTCATAGAAAAAATAGATCCACTCAAGTATTACTAGTGTTAGAATAATAAGCAGAAAATGCAAATATTAGTGCACGAAAGAGAACACAAAAACACAGAGATTTAACGTGGTTCATCCAATCCCTGGGCTACGTCCACCAATAGCGAGTCCAATATCTTTATTTTTATCCAGTGATTACAATCTGAAACCTACAACTCAATACCGTTACAGGAAGCTATGAAAAATCCCTCATATAATGAAATCTCAAAAACCCTAAGCCCTTTTCACAAGCATATTTGACCTAACCTAATTAGGGAAAAAAATACTCTGACTAATAGAAAATCCATATAGATATGTCTGGGGGGAAACCGCGCCGAAAGAAACTGAGTTTGATTAGGCTCCACATACATAACAATCTCCCACTTGGAGACTAGTCAGACTCCACAACAATATCCTCCCACTTGGAGACTGATCGACCAAACCTGTAGCTCCCACTGGAATAAAGAAACCACCCTGGACTCTGTTGTTCTTTTATTATGTTCAGTCTAGAAGACCAACCGAAGGTGAAGAGGAATTTAGCTTCTCCCTTGTCACTGCCTTTGTAAACATATCTATTGGATTATCATCTATATGTATCTTCTCCAACTTTAACTGTCCATCATCCAAAACTGACCAGATGAAATGATATCGCAATTGTATGTGTTTTGTTTTTGAGTGCAAAGCAGAATTCTTTGCAAGATGAATGGCACTCTGACTATCTAAATACAAATAATTATCTGCCTGTGGATGTCCCAATTCTTCCATGAAAAATTGAAGCCATATCATCTCCTTGGCTGCCTCTATAGCAGCAACATACTCTACCTCTGTAGTGGATAATGCATTCACCTTTTGTAACCGAGAAATCCAACTCACTGCTATCCCACCAACAGTAAATACATAACCTATAGTACTCCGTCTGGTATATATATCTCCTACCAAATCTGAGTCAACATAGCCATGAACAATAGTAGAAGAGCCCCCAAAGTGTAAACACTTATTGGATGTACCTCTCAAATATCTGAGAATCCATTTGACTGCATTCCAATGCTCAATCCTAGGGTGACTCATATACTGGCTAACAATTCCCACTGCATGTGCAATATCTGGCCTAGTACATACCATAGCATACATTAAGCTCCCTACAGCTAAAGCATAAGGTATCTTGGACATCTTTGCCTCTTCTCCTGGTGTCTTTGGACACATTTCTTTAGTCAATTTCAAATGACCAGGCAAAGGTGTAGTGACGGCTTTGGCATCCTTCATGTAGAATCTCTGCAACACCTTTTCAACATAATCAACCTGAGATAGAGTTTATTTTCTGTTCTTCCTATCTCTGCAAATTTTCATGCCAAGGATTTGTTTTGCTGTCCCCAAATCCTTCATAGAAAAAGATTTTGCTAACTGTTGTTTCAACCCCTTAATATGATCCATGTTAGATCC
>MU226051.1:2359470-2379446 GCA_018584345.1 Thuja plicata | reverse complement strand
TGTAGTAGCCAATGATTCCCATTGTGCAACTTAATCTTGATTCTACCTTTTCCAACAATTTGACAGGGTTTATTATCTCCCAAATAAACTAGCCCAAAATCCCCTTGGACATAATCAACAAAATAACGTCTATGGGGTGTAGCATGAAATGAAGCCCCTGAATCTAACACCCATGAATCATCAAAATTTTCTAAAGACAAGAGCAAAGCATCCTCTTCAGATTTGTTACTTACCACATTTGCCTCCTTGTTTCCATCGTGTTTGTCTCCTTGTTCTTTCTTCCGAGACCAACAATCTTTATTCTTATGTCCTGGTTTTCCATAGTACCAGCAGTCACTAGGTCCTCTTAACTGAGACCTCTTTCCCTTTGACTTCCCTCGTGATTTTCCATGATTTTCAGAGTTGTTTCCTCTGTCTCTTGTTCTACCTCTGCTTTCTACGTTCAATACACTACCCGATGTGGATGCCCCTGAGCTTTTCCTACAAATTTCCTCACTCGATATAACACCAACAACATCATCAAACTTTAGGGTATTAGAACTAGAAATAGAGTTACTAACAGCCATTACCAAGCCATTCCAACTTTATGGCAAAGAGCACAAAATCAAGAGAGCCCTAACCTCTTCATCAAAGGTAATTTTAATTGAAGTTAACTGACTTGTAACTATATTAAACTCATTCAAATGATTAGTGACTGATCCACCTTCTACCATTTTCATGTTAAATAAACGCTTCATGAGAAATACCTTGTTTGAAGCTAAAGGCTTTTCATACAACTTCGCTAGGGTTTCCATCAGATCTTTAGCTGTCGTTGCTCCAGTAATATTGAATGCCACTGATTGTGCCAGGCATAAAAGAATACTCCCTAGTGCCTTCCTATCCAAAATATCCCAATCTTCCTTAGACATTGCTGCCTCTTTCTTGGATATTCCCTCTAATGGCCGCCATAGATCCTTTTGATAGAGATAGTCCTCCATTTGCATCTTCCATAACTGGAAGTTCTACCCATTAAACTTATCAACCTTCATCCTACCCTCGTCTGCCATTTCTCCCACTTAACCGAGAGACTCTCCCACTAACTCGTGAGACCTGCTTCAGAGAATAGATGAAAGAACGAACGAAAAAACCTTGCTTTGATACCACTTGTTATAATAATAAGTATAAAATGCAAATATTAGTGCATGAAAGAGAACACAAAAACACAGAGATTTAACGTGGTTCACCCAATCCCTGGGCTACATCCACCAACAGCGAGTCCAATATCTTTATTTTTATCCCGTGATTACAATCTGAAACCTGCAAATCAATACCGTTATAGGAAGCTATGAAAAATCCCTCATACAATGAAATCTTGAAAACCCTAAGCCCTTTTCACAAGCTCTGCCCCTTGACCCCAAGCTTGGGGCTGATATAGATATGTTTGGGGGGAAACCGCGCTGAAAGAAACTGAGTCTGATTAGGCTCCACATACATAACAACTAGGTAAGGCTACCCTCACAGGTAGACTTGCTAAATGGATGACGATCCTTTTAGAGTTTGACATAGAGTACATTGAGCGCAAAGTAATCAAAGGACAAGCCATTGCAGATCAATTGGCTAATTTACCAATACAAGATAATACACCTATTCAAGTTGACTTCCCAAATGAACACCTCATGTATATGACTAAAAGAACATGGAAGATGTTCTTTGATGGATCCTTTATGCAAAACGGTTCAGGAGCTAGTGTGTTGTTTTTTCTCCTCATGGGTACACGATTCCTAAGTCTTACAAGTTATTGTTCCCATGTACAAACAACATTGCTGAATATGAAGCTTTAACAAATAGACTTAAGATGGCCATCGAATGGACAATCACAGAGTTACACATCTATGGGGATTCACAGCTGGTAATCAACCAAGTCAATGATGAATATCAAACAAAAAATGAGAAGCCGGTACCTTACAAAAAAAAGGTTGATTCCTTGAAATGATACTTCACATTTGTCACATTTCAGCAAATCCCTAGAGAAGAAAACAAAGCAGCTAATTATGCTATGGCTACACTTTCTTCACTCCTTCAGTTAGGGCAACACGAATCCAGATTTGAATTCCTGGTGGAAGAGCTACATCACCCTATCTATGACTCCCAAGAAAGTCATGTCATTTGTACCCTTGTTAGTCATGAGTCATCCTGTTATGGGGCCATTTACTCATACCTTTGTGATGGAATTATACCTGAAACCTTTAACTGATCCAAACGTAGAAACCTTACACGAAATGCCTCTCGCCATTCCCTTATCTCTGGTGATTTGTATAGGAGGGGTCTAGATGGAACACTTCTTAGATTCTTAGAAAAGGAAGAATCTAACCAAGCGTTAGTTGACATCCATGAGGGCATCTATGGGGGACATTCCAATGGTCTTTCCATGGCTCAAAGGTTGCTTAGGGCAGGGTACTATTGGCCTACGATGCAGATTGATGCAGTAGCTTTTGCAAATTCATGTGAAAAGTGTCAAAAATATGGTAACCTGATACATACTCCAGGCAAGGAGCTCATTTCTTCTATATCTCATTGGCCATTTTGGCGTTGGGCCTTTGATCTTGTTGGGTAGATTCATCCCAACTCATCAAGTGGACACAAGTTTATTATCACTGCTATTGATTACTTCACTAAATGGGTAGAAGTTATCCCACTTTCTGTTGGCTTGGGCAAGACAGTCTCTCTATTCATTCTGAACCATATCATCTGTGTATCGAGAGTGCCTTCTGAGATTATCACTGACAACGAAGGCCAGTACAAAAATAAAGATCTTAAACAACTCTACAATAAATTCAAGATTAAACAACATTGGTCTTCCATTTACTTCCCGCAAGGAAATGGTCAAGCAGAGGCATCAAACAAAACCATTCTTAAAATCCTACATAGAACAGTTTGTAAGAATGGTAGAGATTGACACTTACAAATAAATCTGGCTTTGTGGGCCTATAGAATGAGTATTCTTACTCCTACTAGGGCTACTCCTTTTGCCCTTACATATGGCATTGAAGCAGTGTTACCTTTGGAGGTTGAGATTCCTTCACTTAGAGTTTCCCTCAAAGGTCTAGTTACAGATGAAGACTACCGTGCCATGATACTTCAAGAGTAAGAACTTCTAGATGAGAAACATCAAGTGTCATTTGACTATATGAGGGTTTATCAAAAGCACATGTCCAAAGCCTTCAACAAAAAGGTTCGCCCTAGAGAATTCCAAGTATGAGATCTTGTCCTACGTGAAAATCCTAAGAATCAACAGTACAGAGATCAAAAGGGCAAATTTGAACCTAATTGGCTTGGACCTTACATCATTACAACAACTTTTGGGTTAGGTGCTTATTTACTGTCTACAGCAGAGGGAGAGCAGCCCCCTGATCCTATCAATGTTTTGCACCTAAAGAAGTTCTATCCATGATGCCCATTCTATCTGGGGGCATCCTTTGTACATACTTATTGATCCTGAAAAAATCCAAAAAAATGATATATTGTCAACAATTCTAAAAATCAGAAAAAAGTCCTAAAAAAAAATAAAAATAAAAAAATAAAAAATTTCCCAAGTGGTGAAAACCTGGAAATGGGTGCTACTTGAGGCCTTTGCACCCATGTTTCTTAGCGTGTGTCCTCGACACTTAGCCTTTCTCCATCATGCCCTATCCTTGTTGCCTTGGTTTGGAATTGGTCTTTGTCTTTGTCTAGGGAGTATAGTTGTGTTAGCTTTGGTCTCTTGCATGCGTTAGTCTTTAGGACACCCCCACTGTGTTTTTCAACACAACCCCTGACATCGAGTGTTTTTCAACACTTATCAATTTGGTCTTACCTAGTTTTGTCATGTGATCTTACCTTCTTGCAAGCATTCGATCCTTATCCTTGGAACTCGGTATCAGTTAACACACTTAAATTTTTAAACACAACACTTAATGCTTGAGCTATGTCATGATCTTTTCTTTGTGTGCTAATTGCTATTGGTTTTCGTTGAGTGTCCTTGTCTAATAAGTCTCTTCAAGATGCATATCTAGAGGTATTGGGGGCATGTGGCATGTTTTTACTTGCTTTTTGCTTGTGGGTGTGGTCTTAAAACTCTAGAGTGTCTCTTGTTATCCCCTTGAAACACTTAGGAGATTTGAGGCATCATCCTTGACTGTTTTCGCACAACCATTCTTATGGTCATCCCGACATCTATGCCTTGATGTGAGCATGGTTTTTCTACATTAAATTGGGTAAGCTAACATCGAAGTCATCTTGACCTTTATGTCTTTGATGCTTATATTAGAATCTTTCCACATTCCAATTCGATATAAATCATATTCATATCTTCATAGTTGCGCTTGTGACTAGTGATGATTGTGTGATTTTCTGATGTCCATTAATAATCACCCCATGATGAAAATAAGTTCCTTAACATTCTCTAATGAATGATGAACACAAATTCCTATGTTACAGTTGCTTTATTGCAAGTACACCTTTGCATTTTCATGTAGCTTGCATTATTAGACCTCATGTTAGTTTGCATTTTCGGCTGCATTATGAGTTTGAGAGGGTTTCCTTCATCTTTCTTGTGGACTTTTAATCAACTGTGGTCATGTTGTGATCTTCATTTCCTTATCTTCTTTCATGATCTCAATCAAAATTTTATATCTTAAACGGTTGATTGGTTTTGGGGCAAATTCTCTTTCTTCTCTCCATTTCTTTCCACCTCTTCCAAACTTCTATCTTCCATTCACTTTCACCCCACTTATTTTCTTCTAATTCAACCTTAGGGAATAATATTTCATGCTTGATGATCTACCTTGGTTCTATGATCCTTATAGATTTCATCTTACATCAAGAACCTTATCTTTAGTTCGATTTGATCAAATTTATCAAATTGTTGTTTCTCCTCTATATCATTTCGATTTCGATCACGAGGGGGTAGTACCTATCAAACTTCAATCCTTGATTCAGCTTTATCAATCCTATTGATTGCTCCACTTGGGGAAACCTTGCTTAAGATTCTTATCTTGGACATGTCAATTACCTATTTACAGGGGTTTTGACCTTGTCTTTTTCAATCAGCTTATCTTTGTACTAATATGTTCTCATCTGCCGATCACACGTCTGGGTTGTTTTGTGATCCCAAATCGATCTCACACTTCAACTACATTCTTTGACTACATGTTTTCTCATAAAGATCACACATTAGTCAAAGAGGGGCAAATGTATGCACCCTAAAATGGTCGCATAGACTATGGGACCCCATTCTTCAATTTATCAAATGAGAGAATCAATTTATCAAATTCCTGAATCAATGCTTTGCAACATTTTAATTCAAATCAATTTTCTTGATCAAATCGTAATTAATTCAATTATTTCAATATTTCCTAAGGTTTGATCATTTCATCAATAATCTTATTTAATTAAAAGAAAACATCCCTTTTAATTAAATAAAATAATCTTATTTATTAAAAGAAAATCTCTCTTTTAATTAAATAATCTTATCCTATTTAATTAAAATCTCTCTTTTAATTAAATAATCTTATCTTATTTAATTAAAATCTCTCTTTTAATTAAATGAAATAATCTTATTTAATTAAAAGAAAATCCATCTTTTAATAAAATAAAATCTTCACTTAAAGCTCTCTTTTTGATGAAAAAAAGGAAATAAATTAAATAAATCAAATAAAATAAAAATAAAAATTCCTCTTCTCTACACATATTCCTAAGTGGTGGGCTTTTTCCTCTTACTTGCCTTTTTAGGGATTTATCCCACATTGCTCTTGAGGATGCTTTCCTCTCCACACTTTCCTTTATAAGGAGCTCTCTCCTTCTCATTTTAAGGATCCAAGGTTTTATGTTATTGTTATGCTGCAGGTTTTGGAGAGAGATTTTGGAGGAGAGTTTGGACACTTGAGCTTGAACATTGCAACTTCTCTTTTCTTGTCTTCTTCTCTCATGCATCCATGGCAATCCATTTAGATTACTATTGCAATCGCATGTTAGATTAGATTCATATTTCATTCATAGAATAATCTTGCATGCATATTTCCTTTCATAGATTAGTTTGCTTTCATGCATTGTTATCATATAGAATAGCTTCCATTTTCATTTTCATGCATATTTGATGATCATGGAGACTAGCATTCTTGCTTTTCATCTTTGAATCTCTCATTTTATGGTGTACTTACATGGGCACAAACTAGGTCTAAACTAAGGGCCTCCATTATAAACCCTTGCACTCCATGAATAGAGAGCCATGAGTCACCATTTGAGACCTCATTCTTGAGAAATCTTGGATATAATGACTCATAGAAGTGTGTCAACATTTTAGCACACAGTTTCTACTGGGATCACTATATAAAGACCCCTCTTTTAATTCATTTGATCATAACACACCTCTCAGCATCAAGACTTCAAGAGTATATCTGATTCAATAAGCAACAAACTACTTCAAGGAGTCTTCAAGCATTGTTTTATTAATTCATATTGGTTTAATCATGTTATTGCATCAAGACATGGATTAATTATCGTAAGAGAATTGAATAATCTATTAGAGGTATAATTGTTTCAATTCAAACATTTCCTTTCAAGTATTTCAATTTTTTTTTTTTATCAATGATGTGGGGTTGAGTCCCAACTTGGGTTATGACTAAGGAAAGCCCCTATACAACCCCAGAACAACATTTTCCCTCCCTGTGTACAAATCCAAGTTTTGTTATAGGTTTTGGGAAGTGCATCAACTCAATACACTGTCATGGGCTTAAGATTTCAATTTTGTCAAAAATTCTCAGCACCAGGTTGCCTGGGGCACCTAGCTCCACCAGTAATTGGTTTAAATTTGGTTGAGAGTAGATAAAGACCCAAGTAGGACCTTGGATTCAATCCCTAGTGTGTAGAAATCATCCAAAAGATCCACAAAAATAAACACAACCTAGATTGTCCTAATTGGGCTCAATTTTAGGTGCACTACATTATTGTTAGGTCTCATTTGTTTAGTTTACTATTTCTAGATCATTTAATATAATTTATTTAGACACATATCTTAATCACATAGTTTCTCAAATCATTCAATCAATCACTTATAAGTGACAAAGGAATGTAAGCCCTAATAGTATGATATTGAATTGATTGTCTTGATCAAAGTGTTGTTCAATCGTACTTATCTCTTGGTGGCTTTGTATTCTAAATGTAATCAAAGGGTAAATAGACCTAGTTTCCTAGTTTGCATGCATAATCTAGATAACCTTATTTTATTTCCTTACAATTAAAATTAAGGAAACTTATTCTCTAAAGTGGGGGAGGCATTCTATCCCCTTAATCCTAGAGTATACATAGGGTTATGAGTAGTCATCTTGTAGCTACCTTAAAACTCTTAATTAAGTCATATTATCTTTATTATATTATTATTTAGTAATTGAGGTTGTCGTAGTTCTTATATGCGGTCATTTAAGTTGGCATCTTTAATATCCTAGGTATAAGTTGGGTACATGTAACTTAGGTATCTAGTCTCTTTTGATCATCAAATTGTAAATTGTGTTCTCATTGGAAATATTTGAAGCCTTTCCTGCTTAAAATTATTGGTTATTATTAGCTATTAGAAAGTAGTGAAAATATATTTAATATTATATTCATGTTCTCTGGAAGTTTTTTCATTACATAATCATAGACATTATAATTAAAAAATAACAAGGAATTCATATAGACTATTATGAGTATTGAATCAAGTGGAAAGGGTATGAAACAAAGGATGTAACTTGGATGTTTAAATTTAAAGTTGAAGCAAAAGGAAAAAAAATTTCAGAGTTCATAACTAGCCCATTAGTTAGATCTCATGGTGTATTTACCCTAGGATCTAGATATAGGGGCATCCATATAGTAAATTTTTTGATTTGTTACCCTACTATACATCTATCAAGCTAATCAAGTTGAGTAGTCTGATTTCTTTAATTTTAGAGAGTACTATAACTTTTCAATGAGTAGTTCCAGTTTAGTTGATGTTTTCCTTTTCCTATTATAACTACCTAGTAGGTAGTTTTGGTTTAATGAAGAGCATGTTATTTTGAAGGAGACAACCAGACTACCAAAGAAAATGGGAAGCTAGGAGTTTAATAAAAAATATTAATAATTTTAAGTGTTGTATTTTTATTTTCAAGAGTGAAAAATGAATGTAATAACAATTTTTGAAGTATTTATTTTAGAATATTATTATCATAGGATATGGTTATTTTCATTGAATTAAGTGGTAGGTTATAGATTTGGAGTACCACTAGTGAAGATGTCAATGGTGTTATAGTACAATATTGCGGAGAGTGGGGCGGAGGGGTTGAATAAGTTGTATAATAATTTTAATTTCAATTTTTACTTGAGCAAGTTTAAAATAATGTGCAATGGAAACAAAAAAGATAACTAGACAAGTAAGACACACACAAAAATCATAACACAAATTTTGTCCTAAGTGGAAACCCTCTTGGGAATAAAACCACTCGAATTGCCTCACTAGCTTATGTGAAATAATATTTTACAATGCCTCACTGGTTGTACATATGTCTCACTGACTATGTATCTCATTGATAGTATTTTTTTAATGCCTCACTAGTTGTTTCTCATTTACAATATCTCATTTCTATACAGAGTCAGAATATCTGAATAAAGAATGGTAATCATAACTTTGTACAATACATTATTGAGTACATGTGTCACTCTATACTAAACAATGAATCATGTCAAATTAGGACCATTGCATTCTTTAGCAAATATTTCTTCTTTTGAAAACAATGTGCACAATAGACTATAAATAATGAATATTTCATGAAAACACAATCTCTTTCTTTGTACACTGATAATGTCCTCAATATCATGCTTATATAATGTTCCATATTGAGAAACTGAAATCAAACTGCCATTTGAAAACTGATTGTCTTGTCAAAATTGTCTTTGCATCTTAACCATGTGACAGATAAGCATATATCCAAAACTGATTGTCATAAAAAAAACTCATAATGAACCTAAATCCCTTAGGGTTAACAAAGTATACCCCTTAACCACAAAATTCACAATGTACAAGAAAATAGTTTAACTGACATAATGAACCTGAGATTAAGAAGACTTCAACACAAGATCAACTAGGGTTTAGACAAAGAACCTTTAATCATGGTATCAATATAAAAACCTGACCATATAATATGATACATTAAACTTGTATACATATAAGGGTTTCGAGAAGCCCTATCTAGGATTTGAAGAACCAATAAGAAAAGGAAAAATTTCATAGACCCACAATATTGACCATGATTCAAGAAGAAACAAGACATATACTTTGTGAACATGCTATGGGTATACTATTTCAATACAATATAGACAAAACCCGCATGCTAAAAACATTATACAGTCACATTTGAAATGGATAAAAAGATTTCATTTAAACCATAATGAAGACCATTTCCTTTTAAACAAATGAAACCATTAAAAGAGATAGGGTAAACAAACAAAAATGTTTAAACATGGATAACAAAAGCTTAATAGAGGAACCATGGAAAGAGAAAACCTATTCAAGATCAAGATCCCACATAATCTGTTCATATTCTCCTTCACAACGATTCTATTTTTTTCTCAACCACCAACGAAAGCAAATATCAAGAGTGTCCCATGTCTCTAGTGCCATCAAACTTCCTTCAAAATTGTAATGGTACTTCAAGTTTGTTCCCTAGTTTGGATTGTGCCCTAGCTCATTTGAGCTTTGGGTTTAACAAAATGATAATTACAGATTTCTTCAAGTTACATCTACATGTTGATAGAAATGACATGCCTTTTCATGCTCTTTATCACATTAATGCTCACATCATTGAAATGCCAATATCACAACCTTAGCACTACTCGGTGCTAAGTGTTATGTAATACAACATTACAAATGTTAAATCTTTAGTCACCTAGGCAAAGCCGACCAAAAGGCTTGCCCATCACCATATATAAATTGCCCTATTTAATTCCAAATATTATGACCACAAAGTCACTTAAGGTGACTACGAAATATTTCACTTGCAATCAACTTGGATAACATAATGAACAATAAACTTATTTCACAATTGTCATCCTGGCAATCAATATGGACCAAGTATTACTACAACATGTACAAGCTAATTATACATCAATTTGTGAAACATAACCTGATTGACATGTATCAAATTTTGTTCCATATAACAAACTGAACACGTATCAAATTGTGTTCCATATAGAAAACCGATCCAAACTAATATGTATCAAACTTTGAACCAATGGAATCAGACAACCTAATCATTACCCAAATACTCAATTGTATGAAAGTGGAATGTCCCGCAAATCAAATTCTCAAAACTCTCAAGTGTCACTGATTAATCAAGTGTCATGTAATGAAGTGATCAAACCAAGTACTGCGCCATGTAATCAAACAACTGATCAATGCCAAATGTGAGCAGTGCATGCATGATAAGTTAGTGTTTGGGCACCAAGGACAACACAGGTTAGGAGCAAAAAATGGTAATGTGCATAGAGATAAACATGCCAACAATACAAACCCTAGGAGTTTTTATAATTTATTATAGTGTGTGAATTTCATGAAGGAAAAGTGAGTAATGAAGATCACACAAATAGGAAAATGGAGAGAGTAAGTAGCAAAAAAGCTCCATATTTACATATCATAGGTCTTGGAAAACATTTGAAGTCATGCCATTAAGAGGAAAGAGATGAACAAAGGAAACTATGACTCAAAATAAAATATAGGATGATCAAAGGGAAATAAATTGATAGATGAAAAAGATCTGAGGAAAATCTATGGGTTTATGAGACATTGAGCTTTCAGTTTGTAGTCACTTGTAGCTTCCTTCCTTGCACAACCATGGATCTTCCTTAATCACTTAGGAATGATTGAAAACTTATGTGCAAGTGAATATGTCATTTGAGATCTAATCAAACATATGATGAAAAAACTAGGTTTAAATGTGAAACTAGCGGAAATAACCATTTAACATGTATTAAGTTTTAGGTTTACAATGTTGCTAGAGCTAAAACCCAAAATTCGAACATCTATACGAGTATAACTCAATCTTGGTGTCATAATAGACTTAGTTGCTCAAAACTCTATAGTTGATTGGGGACAAGTTCCTAAGGATATTTCTTTGTGCTACATGCTTTCATGATTGGTAGAAAGGACAAAAATAGATTAAATAATGTCTAAACATGACTAGGTGTATGTCGACCAAAATGAATTAACAATTGTCAGATGAAAGTTGTAGAGGAGATAGTTTTCAACCTTACAACGAGATAGAGTCAACATATGCATAAATTAAGAAAGATTGAGCATTAGAATATTATATTTAAGAGAGTGCCCAAAGCGAGGGCAAAACAAATAGGAAGCAAAGGGCAAACATGCACTTTTTCCTGTTTACAATTATAAACTTATAAAATCTTCGTGATTGATAGCTCCAACGAATGCTTATGACAAGATATTAACATAGTAACTAACATTCTATTTTATTCTCATTGTTTCTATCGAGACTACCTCAATATCAATTCATTAAAAATATAATACCAAAAACATACCCACGTGAAGTATTAAAATTATAAATGCTTTATATAATTTGATATCAATGAATTTAGTGAGTAAATATCTATATGCACGTGTGTGTGTGTGTGTGTGTGTGTGTGTGTGTGTGTGCGCGCGCGCGCACGTGTGCATGCGCGTGCGTGTGTGTATAAATATTTTGTGTGTGGACACACACACATATATGCATATATATGCGTACATGCATATAAACATATACATATATCTATATGTTTATGTATGTGTATTATACACATATGTACATGTATACATATGAGTGTATATATGTTTGATTTATAAAAATTCAAGTAGAATTAGATCACATATTGAAGATCCTTTGAAAGCAAAGTCTTGATAAAAAAAAAACATATTTAAAGTGTCATACAATATGAATTATAATTTAACTTTTAAAAAAATGATAGATCACAGTGAATTTTTTTACAATTTATTAAACTATTATACAACAAGATTATAAATTAACAAAAAGAAAATGACACATCACAATCAAGTTGGTAGTTTATTCCAAGTGAAAGTCCTTACAAATAAGAAATCTATTATGCTCCTCAAATCTAAACCCCATTAATTAAAGTCTAAATACATTTTATTTCCTCATAATAGAATGAGGAAAATATATTATTTAAGAGGTGATTAAAAGGTAACGTCCTTTTCTTTTCCAACTTCACTTTCATTGAAATCAGATTTCATGTCCATTTTGTTTCAATCCAAAATTTAGTACCATAATTCATTAAATTTATTCCACAATTTAAAAAAAAAACAAAAATGTTAAGGATCAATTTTTATTTTAAATTTTTTTTTTGAGTAATACAAATTACTAAAAACAAATCCATAATTAAATTAATAAATAACGAGAATCAACAAGACGGTGACAGAATGGCAGTCAAGTAAAATAAAATGTCGTTAATTAACATAAAACCATTTCCCAACAAGTGACGTCGCTTAACGGGAAATCTAACTGCCGTAAAATTACAGAACCCGTTAGCGTTATTTTCATGCTAGTAGATTTTGCAAGCATATTATCATATATGCTGGACCGACCAAGCCAGCAGACCATTTTATGAGTATTCAACAAGGGAATATATTTAATGTGTATATACCCTCTAACCCATGGTCAAAGCCCAGTCTTTTAAGTTAAGAAATAAGTACATATAAATATATATCTATTATAGCGTGAGTTGTCCTCAATGCAGGCCCATGTTTGTGCACATTACTATCCAGCAGGCAAGGGGATAAGAGACGTCAGACTCCACGGAACAGCACAGTCTTAAAATTCAATTAGACTTCATAGATTTTAGTGCAGATCTGCGAAAAAAAGAAATAAATATGAAGCATCTCATGACAACCATTTGGGGCAATCTGAAGTGGTATTTGGGAACATTAATGAAGAGAGCAGAAGTGTAGAAACAGAGTGTTTATAGATATATGGTATGCAATGTATAGCCCAAAGAGATCAACCTCAAAGCTACCACCGAAGTCCTCTTTATCTAGGTCCACTTCCAATGGAATCCAAGTGGGTTCTTCCATAATGCAAGTTGAAGATAGCAGTAATTTCAGACATTCTGTTTGCAGTAACAGTACTAGTAGTGACATGAATATTGACAGTTCAACACAGGTCTCCAGCGGACTTATGAGATACAGGTCTGCACCCAGTTCGTTTCTTGCGAGTTTGGTTGAAGAAGCAGATGACTACTTGCCTCGGGTTGCAGGGTCACATGAACCTGATCATACTTGCCTAGCCCGCTATTTCAGTGCTGATTCATCTTCCCTGACATCAGAGTCCAGTTCTGGAGTAATTCAATCCAATGGGCCTGAAAGATCTGCTGCAGCAGAGAAGGAAAGCGGAGGGAATCAGTATAGCAGCATGAATGGGGCTAGTCCAGGTACTAGTGCCACTAGGCTTAAAGGAAGGAAGGAGGATGTGGGTAAGCATCATCTTGCTTCAATACTTGAGAATGGGCCTGAGGAGGCTTCCACCAATGGTTTTTGCAATGTTTACCAGGCACAGGATCCTCGATCTGGGATGGAGCATCAGTACAGAACAAACCCACTTTTCTGTAACCCCCATGATACCATGCCCACTTCTGCTGCTACAGCCAAGGGTAATCTTACTAGACACAGTAGCTCCCCTGCTAGGTTCCTTTCTCGGCTGGCTTCTGTTGAAGGACAAGCAGTTTATGAAAATGGTGAGAGACCTAGTTTTTTTACTTACTGTTACCATGTGCTGTATTTTCTCCCCCATTTTTGCTCGATAGTTTGTCTTTTCATTCACTGTACATTTTTCTGAACTTATTATCTGTTTGGGGCATGGTCTGATAACTGGGCCATTACAATCCCCTTGCCATTACAGGCACTTGTTTCTGTGGTTTTGCAGTAGCTGAGACCAAGACCCAGCTTATCAGCTCTACTTAGAGCAGACCATTCTCCAGATGTTATTACTTGACTTTGTTTTATAGGCTTCAAAATTTATATTCTAACTGATACTTCTGATAGTAAAGTAGATTGGGTTGTACATACTTATATAACTAGTTATTTTTGTTAGGTTTTTCTATGTCGTCTACTTTCCAGAGTGCTTTTCCTGTTCTGTTTGAAGCCCGTTCCACTTTGACAATTCCATTCATCCATTTTATCACTTGTGGGCTTTAAATATCTTCTTTCTGTCTTTGACCTCAGGCCTCTGATTTTCTTTCTGGTATGAATCTATAATTTACAGGATTACAGTTTTAGATACCATCTACCGCTGCGATTGCACCTGTTGTCAGTTGGATTCAATTTACTATTTGCTATTTTACTTAAACTATTCTTCCCTTGGACAGGATAGGTGAAGTTACATTGCTTGGTATATCAGAAACAATGAAAAACAGATGTCTCCAGGCACTGGTGGTTGGCTTGTTTCTGGTAACAGGCTACCAAGAGAATATTGCAAAGCTGGGATTTAGAACCTTATCTTACCAGCAAAAGAATGGCTCTGACAGGCTACCAAGAGAACATTGCAAGGCTGGGATTTAGAACCATTATTTTACCAGCAAAAGAATGGCTCTGAAAAATAGCGTTTTGGATCAAATACTTAGCCTAATCGCAAAAAATATTTTACTCAAAAGAAACATTTTTTTGTCTGTTGTCCAGTCAGTTGAATAGCTGTGCATGGTTATGATGTTTTCATCTGTTAGCTTGAGCATTTAATTGAGATGACTTCTACTCAATCAGTCTTCTGCTGAGGTACTTCACCAATTTGTTGACCTATATGTTCTATTTGATGTTCATAGTCAAGGATGTCATGTGGCAAAACCGAAATTGTGAAGCAATTAAAAATTGTTGCCCTATGTGAATATTGTTTGTTGTTTATAAATTTTTCATAATGAATATGATGCATATTTGAACTTGTAGAAAGGTTACTCATTAGTAAGTTAGTTTACCACGCTTTTCTCGAAACATAATCAAAGAGAACAAGCCGATTACAGGCAAACAAATTGATGATTGACCACATGTTTTCATTGTTGAGTTCATGATATGCTTATGGTGAACATACTTTTGTTTCCAACCCATTCTTCTTTTTGAAACCTCTTACGAAGTCATCTTATTGGTATTTGCAGTCAAAGTCGGGCCAACATCCATTATAATCCAGTGTTCTGCAATCTCTCTTCCTCCTTTATGTACCATATGCTGAGGAGTTAACACAAACTATCAGAGAAAAAATTATAGAAAATTCACGTGTTTGCAAATCCGGTTTGGCTGTATAATTTACTTTTATTGGGAAACCAGGGCAACTAGGAAACAAACTGAATACGCTGAGCCCAGATGTAACTTGTCTCTTTGATGGTGTTTTTACTTCTAGCTCAACTTATCTAGCTTACACTTTTTACAGTTTGTAAGAACTCTACAGTAAATGCATTAATAAATTGTAGGCTTCAAATCTTTCTCCAATAGTGGCAAATCATTCATTTGACGGGGAAGTTTTCTCCTTTACATAACTTTTATGTCATGTTTTATGCTGGCTTTGAACTTTGTCAATTACCTTATTTCCCATTTGAATATCTTTTTGCAGGCTTTCTAGGGGCAGTAAGGAATATGACCAACCTTTCTGCTGAAAACAGGTCATGTGGTGATTTGGTTGCCCCACGTAGGCTGGCAAGCCAGATGAGTTTTATGAAGCAAGGTAGTTCGACAACAGGGCTTTCATCTCAGCTGAGTGATTTGAGCATGCCAGAAGTTGTGGACAAGCTTAACATGCCTGTGGGATATTCAGCTGAGAGCTTGGGTGGGAGTAGTTCGGATGATGGTAGTTTAGGCAATGGAAACGGAGTCCAACGCTATATCCCAGGTTTTTCAGTTGGATCTTGGGATGATGCAGCAATTGTTTCTGAGGGCTTTGCAAGCATGCAAAATGGGTCAACCTATTCTCCGAGAAAACGTCAAAGAGATCTTGATGGGAAAATTTTATCACCTTTGCCATTGAGTATGAGAGATTCTCTGGTAAGCTCTTAGACAAATTCAAAGTTTCAAATGCTCCACAATTTTGGGCTTGAGTTCATGAATTAGGTGTGCTTTAAGCTTGTCAGTGAATTTGAGGTTCTTTGGATGTTTTGATAGTCTTGGACTCTTGGTTCATAATTTGCCTGAAACAGTACAAAAACTAAATAAAAGTGAAGACAAAGAACATGCATTTCATATCAAGCTTGAAAGATAATGCTTTTTGCTGCAAATCAAATCATGAATCATTTGGATGATTTTGTTGGTGGTTGGGTGTGGAATTTGCTTACTTCACTCAAACACTCACTAATAATATTTATTAGGTTGTTTTATTTATGTCATCTTTCTGATTGTTGTATTAGAAGGTAGAGGCCGGTACTCATCTTCCTTCAGTATTAACTCACCAATTCAGCTTACCAAAATCATCATCAGAAATGGTAATGGAGAAGCTACTTCAGGATTCAGTTCCTTGCAAAATTCGAGCAAAGCGAGGCTGTGCAACCCATCCACGAAGCATTGCAGAGAGGGTCAGTACTCTTTAGCAGTGAATTTGGCATCATAGGTCCAAACATTTGCCTCAAATAGATGTTGGACTAAAAATTTGATTATTGTGTCACTTTTAGGTTCGGAGGACACGGATCAGTGAAAGAATGAGAAAATTGCAGGAACTCGTGCCAAACATGGACAAGGTAAAGAATTCTCACATATTTTGAAGGGTACTGTGTTGAAATTCAGGGTTTGAGAACTATTTCCCTGTTTCTCTTATCTGATATTACTGTATGCTCTGCATTACCCTTCTGAGAAATATTGTGGTTTTAAGTGGCATCAGCCGGAGAGATCTCTCTTCAACCAGGTTGCAAGGTTCTCTGATTACAGATGCTTTTATATTCGAACAAGTTAAAATTGATCCATTTTTCCTACAATGCTTACTTTACAGCAAACAAACACTGCAGACATGCTAGACGAGGCAGTTGAATATATCAAGCTTCTTCAGAGACAAGTTCAGGTTGGATGGAAAGCAATGTTGCATTTGGTTCTAGATTTCAATATGTTTAAGATTCAAATAACAGGATAACAACTGTTGACAAAGTTGGTTTGATCTTGTGTAGGAACTTTCTGAAAATCAGTCCAATTGCACCTGTTCTAGCACACATGCTGCAGAAAACAATTAGATAAACTAGAAAGCTGAGGGAGGATAGTGAAGCTCTGTTTTGGACAGATTTGAGTTAGAAACTGGCAAACGCCAATCTGAAGATGGAGACAGTCTCTTATACCATCATAAAAATAGAATCTGTCCAGGTCTTATCTGTGTTTCAACTTTCAAGTTGTGATCAGACAGCTAAAATGAAAATTGCGAGCCTATGTTAAATCCACCTTAATCTTTTTGTGATTATCCAGAAAGAAGATGGTCTGCCATATTCCTTTCTCCAATTTCTTCTGCTGACCAACCACTGATTAGTGAATACCACTCAAGTCCAAAATGGTGTTTCACAAACACACAAGGGCTCAGTGTTTTGGCTCATGTTTTCTCCCTTATTGTGTAAGATAACTATTGATGTAATAGTAATACAGAAAATTGCGGATAGCCAAGTTGATCCAGTTTTTTTGGTGGAACTGGAATTGTAGTTGGATATCAGTTCACATAAACATATTAGGGTTTGACCAACTACACTGTCTCCAGAGATACAAGGTGGTATTGATTCGAGGAAGGAGTAATTTTGAAAAATGGCACACAGCTAACTGCTAATCATGTTTTCCAGGAACAATCTGGATTTCCTTACAAGCTGTACATTTGAAATTTTATGGCCATTACTGATTCACTCCTCTGGCATTTCAGTAATGAGAACCCAACCGTCTAAATTTCTCTTAAACAATACAGTGTCCTCCCAATAGGAAGTTTGTTTTCTACAAAACAAATACATGATCAAATTATCAGTCTCTCTGTTTCATCCTTTTTGACCTAATGAAGCAAATTTGTAGACATTGAACGAAGGGAAATTTAAGAGTTTCAAGGTACATTGCAACTATGGCCTGTTTTGAATTCACTTTTGGCATGTAGAATCCATGATGATTTTTCTTACCAAAGCCTCCCATCGTAACATATGGCAGCAACCTTTTAAAATATTGTTGAACGGCTTGATAATATAACAGATTGCACTCCACTGTAGAGCAGCTATAAGGACTAGAAATTTGGCTTTGAAGTATGGTGCAATTTCAAATCTCATTTTACAAACTAAGAAAACATAAATCATACATTAATAAATGAGGAAACACATAATTTGCGGGTAATGCTTGCAATTTTGGAAATTATAAAATATTTAGACAAGTTTTATATGAAAATTTTCCATTTCTTTTACCTGAGAGGTGACCAATTGTATATGAAATGTAGAGTGAAGAGGCCTTAAAGATGATGGATCCTAATTTAACATATGCTCAATCAAAATCACATCTCAAAACATTAAGGCGATCATGCTTATGTACTTATCAACAACAATATATTACATGTTGGAATGGTAATTGTACCACATTGTCCTCTGAGAAAATTTCAGAGTGATTGATAGACAAGATCTTATTAAGATATTTAAGCCTTGAACAGCCCAACCGCCTACCAATGGGTATTATTGCGAATTTGCCATCAGATTGAGTCGTGGACTTTAGTTGTTTTTGTTGGAGTTGCATTAGCTTGGGTTGTCTTTTCTGTGGATGCATTCAGTTTTGTGTTGAACCTTCTTCACAATATTTAAGTTGTGATTTGCTACGTGTATTGGTCTATTAATTTCTTGGCATTACCTTTGTTTGGTTTTTGGAGGCCTCTTTGTAATTGGATTGATATTTGGGAAGGTTGTACAAGCATTGTTTAAAGAATATTGCAACCGGAAGCGTTTGTTGAAAGAATGACCACATATCACATGGATTATTGGGCGAACATTCTTCATTAGGCCTTACATAGTTGTAACGATCCACATGCACACACTCATGCTCTTTTTCCTTAGTTTTGGACCCACTTCAATTAGAGAGTGACATTCATAATAATAAGTGAAAAAAATAACGATTTTAGTGGAGTAAGAACACAACTTTTATATTATCCATTTCTATTTGTCCGTTAATATGGGTCTAAATAAGAACACAACTTTAATATTATCCATTTCTATTTGTCTGTTAATATGGGCCTTAGTTGGAATTCGATCGACAACTTTGTAAATGAAGATCAATCTAAAGTTATGTTTTGTGGAAACTTTATGCAAGATTAATGCAAAAAAAAAAGAAAAAGATGTAAAATTGAAGCAATAAATATGTTTAATTAATTTGCTCATCTTGCATTCACCACTTAGTGTGTTAGTTAAGTGGTGGTGGTGTTGTTGTCCCCACCTAGGTTCAAACCCCCGTTGGGCCATTGTGATCACGGGCTTGTGCCTTTGCTGATTCAATATGCCTGTGGGTGTAGGCCTCAACTTTGTAACAAGGGGACGAGGTCCCCTATTTGTGGCCTCACTGGATCATAGCTCCAAGTCAAAAGCATTTTACGTGGACTCGGAGGGCGTGTTGTGCTAGCATCATTATTTATGTTAAAAAAATTATCAGGTACTTATTTAAAGAAAATAATAATAATAATTTGTTCATCTTGTGCATGAGATCTCATGAGAAAAATATATGAATGCCATTGTTTAATTTCATTGCTACTATCTACCTATTTTTGAACCATTTTCATGTGATTCATCGTCTCTTAGTAGTTAAATGACATGGTTGGTAGGTGTGTAGTGTGTTGGTAGATGACTTTGTGTTAGTAATGTGTGTGTGTAGATGGGTACCTGTCAGAATCAACACAAACATTCAATAGGTCATTGCATTAGTTAAAATGGTTAGATAAAACGTTCAAAACCACTAATATCGGCCTATTGCCTTCTAACTAGAAAGAGTGTAATGAATA